>VDFB02102721.1:9887-23505 GCA_007258455.2 Sequoia sempervirens | reverse complement strand
ATCTTCTCATGAATTTGTATTTATGTAATCAACATTTTTTGATATGTAAGCCTTGAGGGTGGTCCCTTGGAAAGGTTATATTTGAGTTTCTAGGGGTACATTTACAAGAATAGTGTAATAAGGGGGAAAATTAGCGTATTACATTATTTATTAGTTAACATTCAGTTATGTAGTTAGTGACAATTATGTAGTTTGCAACTACTTTTCTCCTTTATGTATCATGTTTGGCCTTGATCACTATAATTGAATGTATAATCAATCAAGTATTCACCTTCACTCATAAATATCAATGTACACATAATAATTAAATTTAACAATTACCATATTTTTATTAGCTAAGGTCAATTCATTTCCCCCCATTTAGGCCTAACCTATGGTTCCAACATACATGAATACAAATTACTAATTACATAGGTATAATTAGCATAAATGAATGCTTCAATCTTGAGCAATGCCACAATTACTTTGTTTGTAATTTCAAGATAAAACATAGAATTACATGAATGTACATTTATTACTCTATTATCAATTTATTTAACCATAAAATTAGTATTTTTAATTAACAATAACTGTAATAATCTATGTTGGATATAAATAAATAAAATTGTATAGAATACTCCACAAAATTAATTTATAGAATTGAATTAAGGTCTTAATTTTAAATTTAAACCATAATAATAAAATAATGCATTTAAATAGATGTTTACTTAAGCTAATCCTTTTATTTTAATAGTTTTGAATGAAAAATCCTTACTAAATGAATATAAATATTTATCTTAAATATTTATGTGAGATGTATTTTATTGAATCATAATATTTAAAAAGTTTATTTCTATCATTTGTATGTTAAACAAATCAATAATTTTAATATTTTATTTTATTGTCATTGAATTGCATGCTCCCATTTATTGTCAATTAGATAAACATGTTCTCTTAGAGATAGGATCTAGAATAATATTTTGAATATAACCTAAAATCTTGAATAATAATACTACTATGCTCAAGGGACTAGAATGAGGATAAGAGAAAACAATTGGTCGTGCAAGCCACATGAATAGTCACACATAATTTTTTATAGCCCAATTCTGAAGAACTTCAATATTCAAATGAGAGCCTAAGAATCCCCGAATTAGAGAAAATTTTGTGCTAGCAATAACTTTGTAAACAATAACATCCTAAAAATACTTATAAGAGACACACACATTTACAATAGTTATTAAAAAGTAAAGATTAAAAATGAATATCCAATCTTGTTATTATATGGATTGATATAAAAGAAATTAAACATTCTCATAACTTTTCATATTTTTATTAAAATATATTTTACCATCTAGTTTCATAGATCTATTATGTTGCTTATTGATGTAAGATTAAAAAAATTAACTATTTAAACATTAACTTGAATAAGTAATGCAATTAAAGAATTAAATTTTGGAACCTATTTAAAATGGAAGAGCTTAAGAAACCAACATATTGTTGGAATGTCCACACTTTATGATAATGATGGATTTCAATATAAAATTCTAATATATTGTAGTTAACATGTCAATTTTTTCCTCACATGATTTAGAATGATATTTTCATTTAAAAATTCATTTGAACTAGTCAAGACTAAAGAAAAACATTCAAACCTCATGATTTCTTTTGACACTTTCATGGTCAAAAAAATATTTTTAGAGGAATCTATCATGTGCACCCAAAATTGGATAAAAAAATTCTTTCAAAATTAGTATGTAGGATTGAAGATGGTTAAGAATATGCCAAATTAAAGAAAAAATAAATTTTCATCTATTAAGCTTTCAACATTTATATATTTAATACAATTTTAGCACTTACCAATTAAGTGACCATTTATACCTAACTGCTAGGTGACTCAAGCATGATTACATTCTACAACACTTTTATAAATTTATTTATTTTAATGTAAATGTAGAACAATTATGTCTCACACATACAATGTCGACTAACTAATTTTTTAAGAGTATACTTTTAATTTTATTTGATATAACTTTAAAATGTTTAATATAATTGGTCAATAATCAATAGATTCCTTTGACAATAATTCAAAGATAAAAAATAAAATTATGGATGCACATTTATTAATTTGTTTAGTTAAATATAGTTTAACTATTTGTGTTGGATTTAAATGCATAATGTTTCATAAAATAGTTCACAAAATTAATTTATATAATTGAAAAAACTCATTTATTTTCAATTTGAATCATCATAATAAAATTATGCCTTTATGAATGTTTACTAGGCTATCATTTTATTATAATAATGATGAAGGAAAACTCTTTAGTAAATGAATACAAATATTTATTTTTATCATATCATAATATTTAAATTATGTATTTCTATAGTTTGTAGGTCTCACACATAAATATTTTTAATATTTTATTTTATAGGAGTTGAATTGCATGCATGCTCCCATTTATTATAAATTATTTATATATTCTTTAAAATTTCTCATAACTTTTCAAAAGTCTCACTAAAACAATTTCTATCTTCACCAATTGGGATGGTCAAATTTTGCAAAATTGGAAGTATATTGTGCTTCCATTTAAAGGCAGTTTGTTGCAACCAGCCAAGTAGAAGGTGGATAGAACAAAGGTTAAATGGGTACCTCCCAAACAAGATTTTAGTAAACTTAACTTTGATGGTGCCTCCCTGGGTAATCCAGGTGTCTCAGGGGTAGGAATGTGTATTCAAGATTCAAATGGTGATCTTCTAGCTGCTAAATCTATTCATTTACCTAAAGGGGCCAACAATTTAGCTAAAGCACAAGCGCTCTTGCATGGTTTTTCCTTGGCACAATCATTGGCCATTAAAAACATTCATGTGGAAGGATATTACTTATTGATTATTAACACTTGTAACCTCCAAAATATTCCCAATTGGTAGCTTGAATATATACTTTGAAAATGTTCAAGATTATTCTCTTATTTTGAATCAATCATCATTTCTCATACATATCGAGAAGGCAATCAACTTACTGATCTTCTAGCAAATCTGGGGTGTGAAGGGAATGAAATTCAAATCTTCAAGGATAGCAATATTAAGAACTTTCCATCCATTGAGGCTATTGTTAACAATGAAAAAGGTAATTGATATTCCACATGTAGGGTGTGGATTTGCAATGTTTTTAACATCTTTTGGTTTCAGTGCCAATTTTTTTCTAGGCTTGGGACGCTTATCTTCCTATATTCACCTCGTCAGTAAATCTTCATGCTTCCCATCAACATTGGGGTCATCGCTTTGAATAGATGTGAACCAGCGTATTTGCCAACAAATTCATTTCTTTGATACCTCCAATAAACCCAAGTTTCATCGACATTGACAATAAGATTATCCTCATCCAGAGCTGCGAATTTTGTGGTAAATGATCAAACCCCGAACGTCTCCAATTGGGTTCGATGAGTAATGCTATTGAGCAACATATTCGATTACATGACAACCGCACTGATGAACAAGAGATATGGCGCAACGATAATTTAAGGACTGAAAATTACAATGTTATCGAATATTAGATCAAAATGCATGCAAAGATGAACCTTGATCAATTAAGCGTTCAAAGCCCCCACAATTCCTTGGATCCGACCGTTCTTCCAGGTAGCACACCGAATATATGACGACCAATGAGCGTCCTCAGTGCCCTTCGCGCATCACCCAACAATGACGCATGGGGAGCGCCAATTTGTTGCTGATTCAATATTCTTCAACGCCTTCAGGTATAGTAGTAAAATCGTTATTGATATTGGTCTTGATAAAATATTTTGACGAATCGGTGTGGTTTGGTTGTCGAGGATAATAACTCGCGCCGGTGTCATATGCATTCTATTAGGCTTGGCGATAGTAGGGGTCTTTTTCTGGGTTGCATATGTTTGATTCAATTAAAATGTCTTTAAGGTTGGCTATGTATTTTGATAGTATGGGTCTATTAGTTCTACTATATAGTTATATTTGAATATTCTGGCTGTCTAGAGCCCTCATATTAGTTTTTTGTCTCAGAAATGTTGGGCTTTAGTGGCTTTCTTAGCTGCTCCGAAGACAAGCAAATTCCATATTCCCAAATAATAAATCTTATTAACGCCTTTGCCCTCGGCTCAAAGTACCTATCGCATTAAAGTTAATTAATTTGAACTAGAAGCGAACACCATTCACAGAACGATCCACCATCTGCAAATAATATATAATTTTTAATGAAAAGATTTAATTAATTAGAGTCTCATTTCGACTAGGTCATATCTTTAAAGAAAATTGAATTGAGATGGAAAATTTTTATTTGTGAGATGGATTTCATGATTTCAAATGCTTTTTTGAATAATATATTGTCTAATATAATGTCATGGTAGTTGGTTTCTCTAACTAAGCACAACCTATGTTTCTTAATTTTGATTCCCATTTTCTTATCTATATTCCTAGGGAATGGAACTTGGTGGCTAATTGTTTAGCTAAATAAGCTTCTAAAGATGTTGCTATCTAGAATGTGTGTAATTGGGATTCTTTACCCTGAGATAAAGCAAAGATCGTTCATCAACTAATTCAGTGTTTTAAAAATCTTTTGAATCTTGTTTTCTTTAGTAATTGTTATGTTTGAAGGGGTTAGTGATTTTTTACCAAAAACCTCTTAGACTTTTTTTATTGATAACTGTAATTATCTAAAAATATCTATATTGTATACGAATGTGGATTACCCTTTATTAAAAAAATTGAAAACCTTTGAAACATCATTTGAACCAATCATCACTAAAGAACAGCATTCAATCATCACGATTCCTTCCAACACTTGATAGATTGCTGGTTCTGAAATGCTTTGTGATGCGGCACTAATTTCCATCTAAAACGACAATGAAACTCGAAAAGAAAGTCTAACAAGGAAAAATGAAAGGCGTTCGCTCAATTTTCTGGAGCGCATTCTAAAGCGAAATGGCATGAAAATCCCCGTAAAACAGCAGGAACATTCTTGTTATTTAACATTATCGAAGACGGATGAATATCAAACCAATCAACCGTTAATATTTGTTTCGATCTTCAAAACCGTCCAAAAGGGACCGGAGATTTACACGTTACAACAGTAAATTTCATACCCTAATTTAGATATCTTTAATGTAATTATACTTCTGTTTACGTAAATCCATTGAAGAGCAGACAAGGGAAAAGGCAGAAGTGTTATTAGCGACGTGGTCGAGGAGTGGAAATGTACAAAATGAGCATATTTAAGATCGTGAGTGATCAGCTGATTGCAAGCAGAGGAGAGAGTTTTGAGAATGGGGAGATTGGTCTTCTTGGTTTGCTGCGTAATGATAATGTGTACAAGCGCTTTGTGCAAATGTTTCACAGGTGGGACGTCGGAGTCGTACAATTCTTCCTTGGCTGCGGTGTCGTCGGAGAGGCATGGAACTCTGACGGTGAACAGCTTCGAGAAGGGAGGGGATGGCGGTGGACCCTCAGCTTGTGATGGGTGCTTCCATTCCGACGATGATCATTGGGTTGCTCTGCCCCCTCGCTCCTTTGATCACAACTCCAACTGCTTTCGGAAACTGAAAATCAGCGGGCGAGGGAAGTCTACGGTGGCCACCGTCATCGACGAATGCGCGGCGCCCTGTCACGATGATATTGTGGACGCCTCCAAGAGTGTATGGACTGCCCTTGGCGTTCATCACGGCGACAATGACTTCGGCTCCATGCCCATCACCTGGAATTTCATCTCCTGATCCACTCCACTCCACTCCACTCCACCAACTACTCTACTTATTGCCTATGCGTTAGCTGCTCTTCTGTTTCTTGCACTCCATCAATTACCTACCACTCCTGTTTCAAATAGATGTGGTATAAAATAATATGCTCTTTTAAATTTAAGTTGGATTTATGGACATCTTAACTTTATTAAGCAAATAAATTTGGAGATCATAGTTAAGATATAATTTTTGGATGATTTATAGTAGTTTTTCTTATTTTTCAAGTTGGAATCTATGTTCTTTAAATAAGAATATTATATAATAAATTATTTCAAATTGTTCAATTAGAATAGGAGTATGAATATTTCAAATAATTATTGTATCCATAATGTAGACTAGGAATAACATGTCTATATATAAAATAATTTGGGCTAATACTTACATATTTTAAATCATTATGGCTTATTTAAGTATTTTATTAAATATAAACTAGTAATTAGTCTGTATTATCCCCCCATTAATGGGACTTCAAGAGATAATTCCCACAAATGGGTCCCTCCTCAAATGGATTGACATAAAATAAATTTTGATAGGGCTTCAAAGAGAGATCAAGGTAAGTCTAGCACTGAGTTTTTGTCAGGGATTGAAACCTTGATCACCATTCAAGCTCTTCTATTGAGGTTAATAGTGAAGTGGGTGTTTGAGATCAATTTTAGTAATTTCCCTTGTATATTGGAAGAAGTGTGTTTTAGACCCTAGATCCCTTTTTCCCACATCACTTTTTTAGTGAACTCAATGCTTGTGCACTTTAAAATATTTTGCAATCTTAACTAGGTCATGTTGAAATTTAAATATAACTTGAAAAACTTTGAATTTATGATTTATGCATGAAAATTATGATAAAAATCATTGAAAAAGTAAATATTTGAATATTATTTTCAATACAAAACATAAAATTTTTAGTTATTGCAAGATAGATCCAATCAATTATTGCATTAAATAAAATATTAATTAGGTCATGCTAAGGTTTGGAAATTTTTTGAAAGTGCTTAAATTTGTGTTTTATGCATGCATATGTTGTTGAAAAAGTGAAGATTTACATTGTTGTTGATATTTTAAAAGATAGTAAAAATTTTAACTTCCAAATTTGCCAAACTAGGTTTAGTTCATTAGTGTATTTTACAATATGAAAATTACCTTTAGAACATATTGCATTATTCTAAAAATCTAAAATTACATGCATAATTGCATTTTACATATAGAAAATTTGAAATTTCCTACATTCCTAGAAATCTATTTGTTTCCAGACCTCAACATTTACAGATTAGGGTCCTCAAACACTATAGCTCATTTCTAGATTTTGAAGTTAACAAAAAATAACCTCACTGGTCTAGGGTGATAGTGCCCTTATCTAGTCAGTTTTGGTGAAAATTCAGAACACAATTCTATCTATGTGATTTATTTGCAATTTTGGGTTTTATGTTTGTAAATTATTTCAGCTTGTGTGACTGTGATGTGTTTTCCTTTCATTATATGAGAACTAAGGTATTTTTAAACTCATCATAAATTTATGAGCTTCACAACCTAGTTTCCTATAACTAATAGCCCCATGAGACAGTTTCAAACTTTTGGCTTCCCATGCTACAATCACAATTGGTGTTGAGCCCAAGTATTATAACTCTTTCACTCAAGACCTAATCCATCTTTTTTTTTCTTCTTAATACTACATTTCCTATGTCTTTGTCACAACCTAACATTTATATGGAGTTGACGGATGCTATTGCCCATGTCCTTGATGATAAAATGAAATAATTGGCTAAGGACTTAGAAGAACTTCAACAATTATTAAGCACTAAATCTTTGGCTAGAGAAATAGTTCCTCTTTTGGATAACCTAAGGAAGTTAGTAAATAATTCACAAGGGATAGAAGTGTTGTGTATCCTAGTTCATATAGTGGATGCTAATATTCTTATAGAATCTATTTGCACTCAAGCTCTGACTAATGCTCAAAACCAATTAGGAAAACAAGTTTCCTCCCCTACAACAATGCCTTATATTCCTATGTTTACCCCTCTAGTCATCACATCAACAATACAAGATAGAAATGATTTAAACTCAAGCTTAGGGATTTCTAGTGGGAATCATTATAGTTTTCTCACTACACAAGTATAAAACCTCCATGTTCATCACCCCTCATAAATGTGCAAAAAATAGCCCACTGGTCAGTCATCCATACTAGTTCACCATACTTGAAAAACTCTCAAAACATGTCACCAAATGATCTTGTGATAACCAACTTTTACAACATGACATTGTTACAATAAAAAAATTTAAACTCTAACCAAAATCAAACCAATGGTAAACCTCCAACATGCCTCAAACGTAGCCCAGTATCAATTGCTATCTTAAAGATACCTATACCATAAAACATCAAAATACATTGCTTTGAAAAGTATAATGGTGAAGGAGATCCTAATAACCATGTGTTAGCTTTTACCACCTTGTGTAGCGACTTCATTTTTGAAGATGTGCTCTTAATAAAAATATTTCCTAGATCATTGAAATATATGGCCTTGGATTGGTTTTATTCATTTCCAAAATGCTTAGTTACCTTCTTTACTTAACTCATTAGTGAGTTCCTCCAACACTTCCAAGCAAACATGAAAACTCAAGTTACATTAACAAATTTAGTTCATTGTATTAAACAAGGACCTAAAGCTAAAAAATAATAGACTTTATAGGATGATATCATTCACTTCATTAAAAAATCTCCTATATTCTTATACACATTAACATTAGGAGGGTGTTCATAGAAAACATACAACCTAATATTATAGATGAGATATTATTGATGAAATATCCATCCTTTACACATTTGTGTATGACTCTTCATGATTATTAGATACCAGTTAGTCAATATGAAGGTACACCTTCATCAGATCGTACTAGCCAATATGAAGTTGTGCCTCATTTGAAACAACTATCAATAATTTAAAAGAAAAATAAAATCATCAAGATAAATATTCCTCAAACTACTAATAAAATTGAAACACAAGTTGCTACTGCAAATACAACACCATATTAATTTAGGCCAAGAGATAGGAATTTTTTACAATTACTTGATTCTCTTCATGTGATCATGTTGAAATTGTTAAATAAGAATATGATTCAACTTCCTCCAATTAGACCTATTGACACAACTAAATTTTCTCTTCATGTGATCATGTTGAAATTGTTAAATAATAATATGATTCAACTTCCTCCAATTAGGCCTATTCACACAACTAAACTGCTACTACTGAACTTTAATGCAAAATCCTTTTGTAAATATCATCATACACTTGGACATAATATAGAAGTATGTATGTGTCTTAAACACAAAGAGAATGAACTCATCGATTCTAATCAAATCTAGTTGGCTAGTGTTAAGGAAAAAGGAAATAAATCAGTTTCACAAACTAATCAAAACTTCAAAATATTTAAAAACTCATTACAAAGTAATTCAACAAGCATTATTCAATATAGTAATAATGATGAAGATGATAATGATCTATCCAATGTTGTAAACATGATTGAAGTTCAACCTCATAAAGATCAAACCAATCATTTTACTAACATTTCTTTCACACATATTGATGCTTTTATAATTGCTCCCAATGGTCCTAGATTTACATCACTAGTAGAATCAATGATAAACCCATAAGATGAATACTCATCGATCCCATGTATATAGTGAATGCACGATCACTGAAGAATTACTATATGCATGCATGAACTCTATAAATAAAATTATGACTAATAAAAATCATTCTTAAAGGCTCATGATGGTTCTGTCTACCCTACGATTGGTTCTATAACTCTTTTCGTCAAGGATGGACCTAAAAATTTGGATGTTTCATTACCATAATTCTAACATTGGAATAGTGTTGTGTGAAGTTAGGTCTTCCATGGCTAAGCTCCATAAATTCGGTCCCATCGGTTATTCACAAATGTCTTAAAGTCCTATTTGAAGAACAAATACATACTATTTACCATAGTAGAATCAAGCCTTTGAACTCTTGCATTTTTTTGCTCTAGATTACTTTTAGCCTCAACTATTCCAACCCATTAAACCTCATGAGGATTTTTTATTTGTGTCCTATCAAAATTTTAAAGCTAAGTGTATATCTGAGTTATGCCTTAGTAATATCTCACTCGAGGCTCCTCGATCTTGAGTGACTTCAATGGTTGTCCCTCCTACCCCACAAGTAGTTGATGAACCTAAGTCCAAACTAGGTATCCTCACTCGACCACCTAGCAGATATTTTGTGGTTCCACCTCTGTCATCATATACAAAACCTAGAGATAAATATACAATTAACTTTGTGCCTTGAAAAGAAAAGAAAGTATTTAGACCAAAACCTAAAGATTTAGTGGTCTCCCAACTAGTGGTGGTCTCTTCAAATCCTTCTCCAAAGGAAGAAAATAAACCTATGTTGGGGAACACCTCAGATAACCCTTTACAAGCTAAAACCTATACAAAATGAAATATAAGTGAAAAATAGTGTAAAAGAAGATGTGCTATGGCTCGTCAACTTGCTTATGAGTATCACACCTTACCTAATGATCATTAATCCATTCATACAAATCTTGATGAAGTACCCCCCACCCATCCATCCTTGTCATCACTTGAACCCACCTAAATCAAAGAATGAAAGAGGCTCATACAACTAATAACTTTCTCACAATCATGTTGATAGCACTAATATGCAACCTACTACGATATATTTAGATAGTGAAGAGGAAGATAGAAAATAAGAAAACAAGAAGACCATAATGAATTAGCTCTTATATTATCCAAATAAATGAATTTAGATGGGGCAACCATGATGATCCTCTTGAGGAGATTGATCTACCATGCGTTGAACTTGGTGATTCTCCTTGTATTGCACTTGCTATTGTTTCTTTAGCATATTGTTTTTCTTTTATGATAAAGATAATTGGGATGTGGATGATTTTATTTAAATCAGCTCACATGTGTAGTAACTCTTGTATTTCTTTACATGTGTTTTCTTGCATGTGATGTGATCTACCATGATGTGCTTCTTAACCAGTGTATTTGTGTTTCTTAGTTTTCTTTAGATGGACCTTATTATTATTTTTGGCATAAGGATACAAAGAAAATGAATCTATTGTGATATTCATCTATTTATATCTCCATTCATCTTTATGTTTTATGCATCTTTGTCTTGTATTTTCTTTTAGGAATGATGTAAAGTGTTGAGACATTTAGGTCTCTTCTATGATGACCCAAAAGCTTTGTTGTCTTCCTGTGTTGTTCCTCCCTTATGTTCGTAGTTCCACAAGTATTTGAGGAATGATGTCAATTCCGAGTATGATCATATTATATATCATCTCTATTCAATATTGACCTTGGATCTCTAGATCTCTTATATGCTATTTTTGTCTTGCTCATTATATGGCTCTATTTTGGGGGCAACCCCATATCAGGAGTTAGCTTTATTGGGAACATCTCGTGCTAGCATAAGGTTTTTCAATAAGCCCTCATGGCCTTATCATTTTGCATATATATTTTTATTCTACCTTAAGGAAATTGCACCCACTTCGTGTTAGCAATTACTTTAAGGTGGGGGAATTCATTTCATTATGTACTTCACTTTGTTCACACATGTTGAGCTTTGTGAACAGTTTTTGGCATATTGATCATTTTGTAGCACCTTATTATAATAATGGGGACTATAATTCTTGGTATGGTTGACATGAGAACACACCTAGTGAATCATATCAGACTTCACTAGCCCTTGTGTATTTCTCATTTGCTATTTTTGCAAAAACTCACCTAGTGAATATCAAACTTCACTAGCCTATGTTATTTCTTGTCAAAGCTCGTGCCCAATGAATATAAAACTTCACTAGCCTATGGTGCTTTTGGTTCATGGTTCACCTAAAAAATATTAGAATTTGTTAGCCTGTGATTCTTGACACCTTGTGTATGGATCCTAGTAATATTTATGTGGAGCTTGCTAGTTCGTGATTGTCATACCCCCCATTTTTGCATATTTTCATTATGTTTGCATTGTATTTGAATTATGTTTGCATTGTGTTTTCATCATGTAATATTTTATAATTGCTCCATTTTTATAAAATTTCACCTAGTGAATATTCAACTTCACTAGCTTGTGTTGCTTCTTGTCAAAGCCCACCTAGTGAATATTATACTTCACTAGCCTGTGATGCTTTTGGTTCATGGGTCACCTAAAAATATTAGAATTTGTTAGCCTGTGATTCATGACACCTTGGTTATGGATCCTAGTAATATTTCAATGGATCTTGCTAGTCCATGATTATCGTACCCCCATTTTTTTGTATATTTTCATTGTATTTGCATTGTGTTTGCATTGTGGTTGCATCGTGTAATGTTACATTATGTTTTTTTATGTTGCATTATATTTTATGTCTTCATTGTGTATGCTTTGTGTTTTTCATGTTGCATTGCACCTCATGTTGTGTTTTCCCTTGTCCTTACATTGTTTTTCCATCTAGGATCTTGAGCTTGGGGGCTAGCACATCCCTTAGATTCAATGCCATCCTATTGAGATTCAATGTTTGGATAATTGAAACCTTCTTGGCTTATCCTTACTTTAGTGTGAGAATGAGCATAATTTCATACTCTCACTAAGGTGGGGGCTACATGTAGTATTATAAATTATCACCCTTGATAATTTTACACTAGGTTTAGCTCCACCTTATGTGCTTGGACCCAATTATATATTTAATTTTCGCATTTTACAATAATCTTCAAAAAATCAAAAGTTAAAAATGGAATAAAGAGTTATTTTTTATTTATGGATGATTAAGACCTGAAAATTGGTCTAGATTAGGGTGCTAGTTCCCGTGTCCAACCTACTTTTTCCCCAAATTTAAATATTTTGGTCTTGACATTTTAACATTTAGAAATTCAAAATCATTTTTCAGTAATTAATTTGTGAGAAATAAAATAATTACATATAAATACAATTATTTTTCATAATTTCAAAGCCTAACAACTTTGGGAAGCAATCCTAACATTTAGAATTGAGCAATTGAACAATCAAGAGTAGAATTTGTAGAGTTATAGTAGCATCATTTTAGTCAAGCATCATGTTAGAAATGCATCATATTTTTATGTGAGTTTTTTTATGTTTCATGCCTATTTATTTTGTGAGTACTAACACTTGTAGGGCTTCAAATCAAGATTCAAATTCTCCTTGAAGATGATGAGTACAATGTGTTAATTTTAGGATCAGAAATTAAGTAGAAATCCATAAATAATGAACAATAAGACACAAAAATGCCACAGGAGAAAACCCTCCTTGAGGGAGAAAAACCCAGCCACAAATATATCACTTATATATTGAATGAAAGAGCAGAAATCTGCTTTACAATTTGGCCAAACACTAGGCCGATCTGAAGTAATGAGAGATAGCACCTCTCCTAGGTGCGAATATACAAATGATATGATATCTCCTTTATCACAATCTGTTTGATGCAAAATATGGATCTGCTGCAAAATATGCGATCTCCTTCTAGAAGTGTGAATATGTCTTAAATGAATTGAATTGTATATTGAAAGTGAATTGCCTTGAATATATACAAGTTGAGATGTCTTTTCATGAAAGGTCGGCTTCTTCACAAAGCAATGCGTCTCTTTAATTTGGTCGGCCTTATTTTTGAATAAATAAAAAAAATATAAAATATTATTTGAAATGAGACGTCACTTCACTTGTGTCAGCCTCTTTGGATCATTTATTTATTTTTTTGAATTTTAAGGGAGAAAGAGATCTCTTGCCGCTATAACATCAACACTCCCTCTTAGCTAGGGAGATATCTTTCCAGATATCCATGTCATGGAGTCTCTCAACATGACACCCACAATGGCTACACCCATTTGTGGAAAA
>VDFB02102720.1:0-18552 GCA_007258455.2 Sequoia sempervirens | reverse complement strand
AGATGATGAAAATTAAGGAATATAGAGACAATGTTGTTCAATTGATAACAAATGGAAATGAAAAACATATGAATGATGAAAATAAAGTGGCTACTAAAGTAGTTAGTAGGCAAGAGAAAGTAAATATCACAGAAGTCTACTTGAGTGATGTATTAACAAGTCCCCCGCAAGTTGATCCTTTTTTCACTACATTGCTCATAAATAACAAATTGTTGAGGAATTGCATGATAGACTCTAGTGCTACAATAAATATTATGCTAGTAGGAGTTATGAAGAAGCTTGACATGTGGGTTGATACTAATGGGGGAAAGTGCTATGGAATGGATAACAAACTTATTTCTATGGTAGGTGTTATGAGAGATGTTGAAGTCAAATTGGCTACTTATCCACAAGTGGCTTATAATATAGATATAACAGTAATTGATAATCCTCCTTAGTTTGGGATGCTTTTATCAAGACAGTGGATAGTAGTAGTTGGGAGAAATTTTTAGTTTGATTTTTCTTATGCAAATATTCTAGTGAATGGTCAAGAAGTTAAGTTGTATAGGGAGCCAAGGATGAGCCAAGTTATTGACTATGTACCTCAAGATCAAATCAATTGTTTTTGTGATGTAGATCTAGGAAATTTCAAGAATCAACCCAGCCAGAGTTAGTCAGTATTGATCCAATTGAAAAGCATTTTGCACATGATTGCAGTGGTGTGTGGAAAATGTACTTTGGTGGAGCATGGGAGCCTAAATCATTTTATTGGCCAGAGTCCTCAAAACAACGTACCTTTGATCTAGTGAATAATTTTTTTAATACCATGTAGAGGAAAAAGCATGAAGACACATTTGATGAAGAAGAGGTTTGTACATCTGAAAATGGTTTCCAAACATTTTCAAACCCATTGTATGATCAAGAGTTAACATAAGATCAGATGATATTTTTCCAAAGTATTCCCAAGAATGAATTTTAGGTATTTACAAATCCACTTTATGGTAAAGAGAAGAAATTTTCAGACAAACAAAATGATGGAATAAATGATTGTGCTGGTAATATTTCTAATTTTTCATTCTCTATTGATCTTGAACTTCTTTTCGATGATGAAAAAAGTGAAGAATACAACTGTAGTGATGAAAATGTAGAGACATGTTCACTCAGCAGTGAGAAAATTTTAGATTTGCTAACTCTTGAATACCAAAGAGGTGCACATGAAGGTGATTATGAAGTCATGTGTCCAGCTTACATTTATTTTCATAGTGAAAGTTCTTTGTGCAATGATTCATGTGACTCCCAATGCATTTCTCAAAATGATGGAGAAACCTTTGAAGTTGATCAAAATTCCGTATCCAGTTAAGAATAGGTATGTGATTTTGGAATTTCTAACTCATGTGGAGAAGACATTTATTTGCATGCCAAGGATGATAGAAGTCCAACATTGATTGGTTCATATATGCATGATATTGAAGATATGAGTCATAATCTAGTGTTGTCTCCAAATGGTGATACCGAAGAGGTGCAAAAGGTTTAAGATTTGTTTGTCTCAAACAACATTGATATGGCATAATTTTTTGATTCTCAAGAGAAGCACTTTGATGGTGAAATTTTAGTATAGTTGGGAGAGTGTTTAATAATACATAATAGTGAAAAGGATAACGAGAAATGTTGCATTGAACATGCATGTAATTTTTATGTTGAAGATAATAGAGATTTGTCCCATGATGGAGAATTTGAATTGCAGAATGGTGGAGGGAATTTGGGCCAAGCAGAGGATGATGATTCTCTAAAAACTTTCAATAATAGTGACAGGGAAGGTTGCATTAATATCTTCAAGAAGAATTTGATGAACTGAAGGAAAAACTAGGTGTTTGATAGGGGAAAGTATGGGCCTTTCTTTTGGATGGCCTTGAACCATCATTTATGGTTTGAATTTTAGACCGTACTAGTTCAAAACTGATGAAGTTGAAACACAGATGATTAAGGGTTGCTAGTGCATGGACAACTCTTGATAATCCTCTTAAAATTATTTTCCATGCACAGTAGTTTAGGGTTTTGTTCATCTCCATTTCACATTCATTTCCATTTCCATGTCCATTTCCATTTTTCTCACTGATCCATCATCTTGAGTTTGGTCTACTCACCCAAAAATTTGGATCCTTGCAATGATTTCACAACCATTCATCCCCAGATGAAGCCACTATTAGAACTATAAAATTTTGAATAATTTTACAAGTTGTTCATACCCCTAAGTTTCCAAACGATTCCTCATCATAAGCACAAGGGTCTTTATTCTTAATTTTTTTTCCATATTTGGCCATGTAGTCCATAAAATCCTCTAAGTCTAAATATTTCACATTATAGTCCATATTGGGAAGAGATGGTAAGGGTCTTCCCGATCCATATTGCATTTTCTGCTAATATACATTTGTTGAAAACTATCGGCAAGACCTCAGGGATGTCACACCGATTGGGTTTCATCTACAGGCACCTATCGACAGAACACACACATTGATTCAGTGACAGAAGGATCCCCATCGGCATGAGATTCATTGTCGGAATGAAGTCATAGTGAACTCATTATGTCTTACCAATCGACACTTAGTGACACACCTTGGCCAAACCAAATGTCTTCGGTATGTGGTCTTCCCAATTGCATTTTCTCTTACCGACTGGTGCATGTGGAGATATATCGACTAGACTAAAGGTTATCAGAATAAGGTCTTAGCAAATGCCTCCAGTCTTGCCGACAATGCACAGGAATGTTCTATCAATGGTTTTTGAAGTAATGTTATATAGTCCTGCCGACTCTTATGTCACGCCGATATGTTGTTTCATCAGTGAGAAAGCCCATATGTTTCAGTGACAAGAATGTGTCATGAGGTATTTTGGTAAGACACAAGGTGTTCTATGAAACCTCTTCCCGACTCAGAATTGTCACATCAATCAAAAGTGAACTTAAGGAAATGTATCAATAAGACAAAGTGATATGTGGGATGTCTCACCAAAAATAGAATGTTACAGCAAAATGCATAGGATGAAAGGATATTTTTCAGTGAGAATCAAATTGTCGATGAGATGGCATGACATTATAGCAATGCATAGGGTGACTATCAATGAGACATTGAGGATCAGTATGACTGCAGGATGTCTCAGCGAGTGTTTAGCGAATGTTAATTGATGCCCGAATATTGTTGGTTGACATTTGGATATGCGAAGTGATGTGTCTTTTCAAATGCAAATGTATAAATATCCATTTATCCATTGTAAATGGAGACATTTTTTTTAGATATTAGATAGAAGATATATAGTATATAGATTAGAAATGGATATAGTAGAATAAAAATTTTAGAGTAGAGACTATGATGCATGACTTCAAAATGGAGATATCAATGAAAATCAATTGATGTGGTGGCTCATTTTTGGTGTCAATTTTTTGTTCTTATTGAAAATATTTCTAAGTTGTCCCCAATATTGATGCTTTCTGGTTGTTTAAATGGATATAAAAAGTTTATATTCAGTTTATTAGTGCACATTTGTTGTATCTATGTGGTTGATTGATCGGTTCTTCCAAGAAAAGATTAAATCCTTTTGATTGATCACAATAATCAGGGAAATTCATTTGGATCATTAAGAAGAGCTTAGTAATCATAGTCTTGCATGTTTATACAAGTTATAAACAAAACATATGCCAAAAAAATTGAGTGTTCTCCAAAAATAAGTTGCCCATTTCTATTCCATTTGACTCCACGTACCCAATAAGGCACTAGTCTCTACATTTCTCACCATTTATATTCATTCATTTTCTTTACATCTATTAACTTAACATATTAGGATTTAGCTTTGAATATTGCTATACAATTTATACCAAATTTAGTTTTATTTTTCCACTCCCATCTGCCATTGTGGGAAAAACATATCAAGAGAGATAAGCACATTAAATCTGCTTCACTCATATAGGTACACCCACCTAGGTCTAGTCGCACCTGAAGAGAAGAAGGTCTAAAACATCTTACCGTGTCTGTTACCCTAAAACGTACCAAGATATTGGCAGCCTCTTGAGGTTTTCTGCCTACATTTTTGAGAGCTAACAGGTAGGATCATCCTACCATGTACATAGTTTAAGTTTTGTTGTGTTGGTACATTACCTATGTTTTCTCTCCTTGTTTTTTCCTTTTCTTGGCTTACTTTAGTTGTTCCTTCTCCTTGACTCCATGCCCAATGGAAAGGACTAGTCTATGCTTATGATTTTGGGTTCATTTCTTTGTCCTTTGAAGTCCTTGTCCCCATCTAGAGCCACTATTATTCACAAAAATTTTCATTAACTTTATGTGGGATGTTATCTTTCTTTACCTAAGTTCTATACCTAATCTAGTTTTAGGTGGTCTTTTGTCATCCATTTCAAACTTGGGCAGTGTTTTTTTAAATTCGTCAAACCTCCCATTTTACTAGCTACCTTACTTTTCCTTCATTGGTCAGTGTTCTCTTGTCACATCCGAACTTCCTTTTTCTCCCAAAGTGCATGTATGAAAATGATTGAGCCATAATTCAAGTTTGGAAACTTCACCTACAAGTTATACCTCGAGCCGTATTCTCTATGTCATTTTGAACCTATATGGGGTTTTTCAAGTTATGTGAACCATTAGTTTTTCTACCTATGAAGAATTATATTGATTAATCTAAATTATTGCCAGCATGGTTACTTAAGACATTATATGAAAGAAAGCTAGTATTTTCCAAGCATAATGTGAATAGAAACAAGTGAGCCATACACGTAAAAGCACATATAACACTAGATATTTTATTAATATATAATTTTTTTTACATTATACTAGTGTAGCCATAATCGCTTGGTTTGATTACAAAAACCTAGGTTGGTAGACACAAAAAGAGGCAAAGGAAAGACATTTCAGGTGCACAAAGAAAACATCAAGATACATATGCTCTTGGTAATAACCTGTAGACATTCAATTTAAGTCAGTGAAAAAAAAATTCCATCAAACTGGAGGAATTGCACGAACAGTCACATGTCATTCCTTACTACTCCAATGTGGAACAAAGCCATGGTCTCCTCCAGAGTCTCATCCTAGATAACAGATGCAATGTAGATGACATCAACTATCAGCCCAGTTCGAGGATAATAAATGAGTTTTTCAATCACCACCTTCACGTGATGATGTAATTCAGGTTTCACTAGGCACTGCAATGCTCTCACACCCCAATCTCAATGGTCAGAAGTCATGAAAACTATGTAAATGAATTTCTCCAGGATAGTGGTATTATGCACATGAGCTTGGCTTAGAAATTCCCCACCCAAGATACTTCAAAGCACTTATTCCTTCACTTTTCTTTGCACCACAAAGACCTCTTTCAGCTGATCAAAAGTGTGCTTGAACAAAAAGCTACACTCAATTTTGTCCAGAATAATGTAGTCATTCACATAATTTCCAGCACTAGGAGCTCGCCATGTTGGATGCAAATGATTGTGAGACAAAAGTGATACTGGTTGAATTTATAGAATTTTGGCTAGACATGGGTGCATTCTTTTTAGATTAATAAGATGTAAATTTAATTCACATTTATTGCCAACTTGCATTGATTGAATTACAATTCCTCATCAGATAACTTGCACGTGCCACCACTTGGTATCCTAATACATTGCATTAAAGATTGGTGAAATGATTAGTCCTTTGGCAGCTATTGCTCGGGGTGATGATCAATTTTCTCTACTGATATCTATTCCTAGAAAAATTTCCATTGTTCTTATCAACTTCCTGATAAATGTTTGGGATACAAGAAGTTGCTAATTTAGTAACGAGTTTAGTGTCCATTCAAAGGCTTTAGCCATATTATAAATTAGAGGTTAAGCATGAAAAAAGCCTGGCTTTTTGATCTCTCTAGATACACTTGGGGTTTTTTTGAGAAGGATTAACATTTATTATAGGCTACAATAGCTTGTAATTGTTGTGTTATGAATTAAAGGATTTGAAGAATGCTAATCTGGGCATTACATGTATGATATAGCTATGTCTTCTTTCAAAGATGAGCTATACATCTTTTATTTTTTGCAATCTGATTTATTTGCATTGGTTAGATTTGATAGTAATGATTTTCAATATTTGTATTGATCATAAATGGCTACATCCTATGCCTCTATGTTAGTTTCATATTTATGAGCTAGCGTTACTCACCTTTTCTACTTTCTGGTTAAGAGCACATGTCATTTCCTTAGAATAGATTAATTCATTGAATATTTTGTGAGGGAGTTGTACCTTGATAAAATTTAGAGAAAATCCACAAATGCAATTGTGGACTTTTCAGAGCTATTAATGGGTTTAAATCAGCTCCAAATCTCGGTTTGATTCATTACTTGATTTATCTATCAGAGGTTATTTCATTGGTTAATAGTTTTAAAACAAGTTGTCATCTTGAATTGACCCAAGACAGCTTCTAAATTCTTTTGGCATAAAAAACATAAGTGAGTTTCCATTAAAATTTTCTTTCTAGCATATTTGCATTGTAGTCAAAACTTGTTAGGTGGGCTCTATAATCACCCCAAAAAACTAGTCAAATAATCTCTTGAAGCCATAAAAATGCACAAGCATGTAGAAATTTGAACAAATAATTCAGTGCAACAAATGTATTGGAAAAATAGATCATGAGGTACAATATATTCAATTCCAAAGTGCCTTAGTTAGACTTATCTGCAACTTCACCTATCCAAAATTGATTAGGGCTCACCAAGTCACCACTTCAAAAAAATACCAAATCACCTCCAGGGAAGCCACCATTGGAAATAGTAGGTTATTTAGGTCCATTGAGTATTTGTGCAAGATTTTTTCCCTTCAATCAACATTTTTTATATGATATGAGGGGTCAAACTTAAATCCTTGAAACATTCAAGAAATGGAGATGTAAAAACAGAACAAACTGCATTTGGTTTTGACTTGGTAAAAATATCAAATCTAATCCTAAGGCTCTGAAACTAGACCAGGGAGCATAAAAATGTGAGGGGAATGTAGGGAACCAATCCATTTGACATGATGATCATCTAATTACGAAATATCAATTTGAATAGGAAGCAACTTCATAGGCATGAGAATTTGCAAATAGCAAAACAATCCAAGAACCCTCAAACTTTGTGCTTCAAAACCTTATCAAAACTTATCACAAGCAGTTGAAATCTGATATACATGTTCACATATGTCAGATGAATACACTGACCATGTGCTTTGGCATTAAAATCAGCTTCCTTAGATTTATGGAGCTCCAAAGTAGGTCACTAGGGCATATTTTTTAGGTGCACTTCTGAGTGTGCAAAACAACTATTTTCATTATGGGCACTTAAAATTTAAAAAATTTGAAGGTTCCATCAAATCCCATAGGCTTGGGCCAAAATAAATTCAATGAAAGGTTCCCATGGGAAGAAAAAGGTTTAAAGCCACTATGGTGCATAGTAAAGATTTCACTTTCAAAGGGAAAACTTAAGCATTTATGGATGACTGATGGGATGACTTCAATGCAGCATAGCCATGGTTAACCAAGCTTCACATGAAATTTTTCCAACATTGAGATGATGGAGGATGAGAAATATAATTTTTTTAGTCCAATTTTTAAAGGAAGGTGATTGGTTGCATCATAGGACAAGCGAAACCATTGTGTTTTTATCCATGCTTTTTTTTTTCTCATATGTTTCTTGATAGAGCTCATGCACAAGTAAGAATTCTTTAGTGATCACATTCTATCCATAGATAGGATCAATTAATATCCCATTAGTGTTCTTATCATTGATTTGGCCAGATATGTAAAGAGGACCATCAAGTGCATTTCTAATTATATCTTTAGATGAGAAAGAAATATCAAAAGGATTTTTAGGCTGGCCCTTATGAGGTGTCATGTCCCAATCCTGATGCAGATTACTTGTGCTTTTGTATGGATTTATTACATGTTTTGTTGTGCCTGGTAGAAAAATGATTAATATGATGATGTTTTGGCATGCAGATAAATGAAAGTGTTTATTTAAATAATGAAAAGTT
Organism: Sequoia sempervirens; assembly: GCA_007258455.2. Lineage (NCBI taxonomy): Eukaryota > Viridiplantae > Streptophyta > Pinopsida > Cupressales > Cupressaceae > Sequoia > Sequoia sempervirens. The sequence continues at coordinate 10,537 of VDFB02102720.1, read as the reverse complement.
GAAAAGTATTGAATGAGTTTTATTTCGAAAAGGAAGTAAAATAGAGTAGAAACATTTTAATGAATGTAATGTATTTCTTTATTTATAACTTAATTTGATACTAATTCAATTATTGTTGTGTGCCTGAGTGCACTTGAGTTGCAGGAAGTCGAAGACCAAGGGTGTGATTAAGGAGAGGTGATTAGCTTCTTGATAGGACAAAGCAAGAAGACCTCTTGATCACACACACACACTTAGTTTCATATAGACTGCATTTAGGAATGTCTAATTTTTGAGTGTTTTCTTTGAATTATTTGCAAATTAAATAATAAATAGTAAATTAAATGAATGATGAAATGAAAGTATGATAAAATAGAGAATTAAATTTATATTATGCTTATGCATGCTACTCTTCTTTTATTTTGTGTTAAACTTTGAGTTTATTAGTTGAGTAAATATTTTTGAAATGGGATTTACATGCAATTAAATTGAAAATTATTATTATTTTAAAAATCCATTTTCAAGATTAGGGTAGGGAATTGAAATGGAAAGCAATTTTAAAAATTGAAAAAGAGTTCTTGAGAAGGTAACGGTTCTTGGAAAAACTTTCTTGAAAATTTGCTCTACAATTTTGCTCTAATGGCTGCTAAGAAAATGCAGAATCTTTTAGAGAAGTGTTTTGAGAATTAACCTTGGGTAGATAGTGCGAAAAAAGAAAGTTGGAAAAGAAACTGGAAAGAAGGAATAAGAAGAAGTTTTCTCAGAGAAACCAGATTGGAAAGAGGCAAAAAGGAAGGGGTTGTCTGAAAAGCATCTCTAATCTCCAGTTGGAAGCGTAATTTCCAAGTTTTCTATTTTTTTTCCCACAAATCTTGATTAAAGTAAATAGATACTACTGAGAAATTTGAATTTCCAGTTTGAATTGTATGCAAGACTGTGAAAGATTGAGATAAGCTTATGTTCTTTCATGTGCTTTATGAGAAATTGCATATTTTTTTTCCACTTCCAGATTGGGGTTTTTTTTTCCTCTACAAACTGTGGATTAAATTTCTATCTAGATTGCTCGTTCTTTTCATAGTAAGTTTCAAAATGTAGATATATATATATAAATGCTTATATATATATATTTACAAATTTATATATACAATACACTTATTTAAAAACTATGTATTGAAACGAATTTAAACATTAACAATATTTAGTTTCATTGAATACAAATTCTTAGTGAACAATATTTAAATAATGTTGTAATCAAATTTTAGATTTAATTTTTGTTTATGTGAGGGGGCTGAGGATTCTCCCCAACCACGCCCTCCCCATAAGGGAAGGGCAACGCTATGGGAGACAACGCTCCCTCTATAGGCCACAACCTATGGAGGAAGCACTGCCTTCCACAGCAAGTGTCTCCCCTTATGTGGGAGGGGCATAAGCCAATATAAATTATGTGCTATTTTTTTTCAAATGTACTTTGACATTAAAAAATGATTCCCCTCTATAATATTTCGCATGTAATAAGGAAAATGCAGGGACAGTTGGGTAGAATATTTCATGCATAAATATATGTTGTATCTATAAATATATATGTACATATATGCTATGCATATATACATATATATATGTATATATATGCTATGCATATATATATTATATATATATAATATATATATAAATTATATATATATATATATATATGCTATTCATATATAAATATATATATATATATATATACACACAGGAATATTGAAATCATAAATGCTTATCTTTTCTACACAAATTATTTTATTTAGCAAGATACCTGAGCAATATTGGTACATATATGCAAAATACTGACATATATATACAAATTTTGGAAATGAGATAACCGTAGTTAAAACACTTATTTACATATTAATGTAAATTATACAAATACAGGTAAACATATACAAGTATGAATATTTGTCTACCTCAGTATATATATATATACTTATAAAAAAATCTAAGTTTTAAATGGATTGTTTATAATAGAATGAAGCTGAAACTATGCATATTGACAAAGATTTGACTTTTTCTGAATTTAGGCACAAATGTATACTTATAAACGTATTGAGAATATAGATATGTAAATGAATATCAATATGGGTCTTAAACTTAACATTTTTAATCTCATACTTTCAAAAGAAGATTAGATATCCAATCTGAGATACATAACTTATGATTCTAAAAATGAATGGGTAAACTCTTGTGCTAGAACTATTCATTTCCTCTCTTTACCATATGATGACTGAGTATCCTTTGCAATTATTTCTAGATATACCTCCCTTAATAAATGAGGAAATCTAAGCATTATAATCCATACTTACTAGGCTGATTATAGTGGGTTTTCTTTTCTTGAACTTATATGATTTAGTTGCTTTGATCAAATTATTTAATTAGAAATGAGAATTTGTGAATTCTTATACATTCTTTTCTAAGACCCAAACTTAGATCTTTTTGAAAGAGAGTTGAGTTGTATAACCAATCTGTGATCAATTATTTTTCACTTAAACTAAAATGCTAAAGAAAAGTTATTGTGAATCTTGTGATTTCTTTGTTATTATTGGTTTTCCTTTTGAATTGAAATGTATAAAAATTTAATGTGAAATTAGATGGAAAATGTATTATTTACTAGGTGTGTGCAAGAAGTTGAGTCCACTTTTTGGCCAAAAAGTGAAGTATTTTCTTGATTTTCAGCATTTGACACATTTGACCTTAAAATTTGAAGCACTTAGAGATGAAATCTTCAAAAAAGTCACTAATCCTAAAATGTAGTACTCAGAGTCTAGTTTCCAAATATATAATTTATTTCAATACCCAGATTGTACAAATTGATTTTGAATAGGCGTTTCTAAAAACTACTGTTTAAAAGTGACTTTTTTACCATACCATGCACGTGTACAACATTCATATTTTGACCTAGATTATCGTATTTTTCTAAATCCTTTTGGGAAAATATTTGTGGCTCACTGAAGCTTGTTCTCAATATTTTTTTGTAATTTTTTATTGAATATTTTTTTTTTGTTAATTTTTTATTAGGCATATTTGTTGTTTTGAAAAATTGTCATGTACGACATGCATAAGATGACCTTAACTTATCATTTTTTAATTTTTTTTTTAAATTGAAAGGAATTGTCCTAAGTTTGTTCCTCGTGGCAATCTATTCAATAAAATGTTATGTAAGAATCAAAAAGTTATTAAAAATATTAAAAAAAAACCCCGATATTTAAAGTTTATGGACTAGTTTCATTAGAAATTAATTTGAAAAATAGAAAAAATAATCCAATTGTAAAAATATTACATATTTGGAATCTGCATTGTCTCATCTAAAATGGGTTTTAATTTCGTCAAAAAATTCTACAAAAAAAGTTGTCAGCCATATGTCCAAAGTCGGTATTTTTTCTTTGACATTGTTAGGACCTTCAACTTGCAGGTCAAACCAGTTGAAGGTCTAGGTTCAGATTCCCAATGCTTTTCCCAAACCAAAATACAAGGCAAAAACCCACCCATAAAGAAAACCCAATTTTAAATTTTTGGAAACAAGATCTCGTTTACAAAGTGGGATCTCGTTTTGTAAAGCGGGATCTCATTTTGGTTCTACAAAATGGGATCCCATTTTCAAAATCCGTGAAAAAGGGAAATTTCCATTTTTTTGAATTTTAAAAAATGGAATCCCATTTTTTAAAAAAAGCCGTGGATCCCGCTTTTAATTTTAGGCTCGGATTCCGGTTAGATTCGATCCCGCTTTTAAAACGGATCTCATTTCTTAGAAGCCGGATTCTATTTTTCCAATGCCGAATTTTTTTTTGGCTAAGGAAAAAACTTCCACGTTTCGTGGACTCAACTTCTTGCACTTACCCTACTGTACTTTGAAAAACTTTCGGGACAAGATGTTGAAGGTGGACCCACAGAGATGATAGTCTTACCTTTTCTAAAACTATCATTTATTTAATTTATGCTTGGCCAAGCACTTGCACCATTGAAATAGATAGAATTAAAAGCCTAGAGCTAAATGAATATAGGTCTCTGCTAGCTCCTATTTGCAAGAAATATGTTACTCTCATGTTAGGAATGCATATAGGCATCAAGCTTGCATCTAGAGTCCCCTCATGCTTTGTTGTTTCAGGTTGCTAGGCTCCTCATGTAGAGCTAGGGATTTCTTCGAGTTAGGAAGAAACCCGGGAAAGTATTGTACTTTGTGATTGGGCAGAAAAGGTGCCGTAATCACACTCTTGGCCCCAGCTTGCAAGAAGACTAGTGGTGTCACAACGGTTGAGGTTCAGAGATTCAAATCTTATAAATGTATTCATGTATTATTTGGAATGGCTTGTAATGCCCACTTGTAAATGTAATTTCATTTGTAATTTAGTATTGTAACATTGAAATAGATGTATTGTAATGAAAGATTTTATGTAACATTGAAATAGATGTATTGGTTGAGAGTTAGTCATGAATTGAACACTTGAATGAATTTATGGAAACTCATTGATATGTAAATGGAAATCATATATGTATCATTGCAATGATCCTTGTTATTAATTTAATTAATTTCTTTTGCATACTTGGAATGAGATTTATTCTGAATTTTCCTTTTGAGCATTTATGGAAAGATCATGACATATGCATCCTTTGTTTTTACCATATTTGGAATGTATTATGTTTGGAAAACTTTGTGGCTAAATGAACATCATTTTTCGAACGCTACATTTTGGTATCAGAGCAGCAAGGTTCAACTCTAGGACCTATGCCTAATTACACTTGATGTTATGTTTTGCTAGGGTAACCCTAATGGAGGGTAGGTATTATCAAAGGGAACAACGAGGAGGATCCCATGGTGATCCCAATGATAAGTTGGATCAGATTTTGGCCATACTAAGTAGGCAAGAGGCCAGGATTGATAACCTTGAGCAAGAAAGACAAACTAGGCCAATAAGGTCTAAACTTGGTGAGAGTGAAAATATCAGGAATGAACTCAACGGAGAAAACCCTAAAGCTGAAAAGAGTCAAAGTAAGCTAACTAAGGTAGCTGAGGAACTGGGTAAGGACCTCAAGAAGGTGGTTCCACCCAAGTTTGATGGTAAATCCTTTGGTAATGGGGCAAAAGCTTGGATTATTAAAATGGAGAGGTACTTTTCCCTTTGGAACCTGTCCAAGGAAACTAAAGTAGAATGGGGATCCTACCAACTCATAGGTGAAGCTGCTACATGGTGGGAGAATGAAAAGGATGATAAACAATTTTCACCTGGCAAGGTAACATGGGAAAAGTTTTTGCATATTTTTAGGAAGAGATGGCTTCCACAGTCTTATTTTGATAAGAAAATGACAGAATTCTAGGTGCTCATTCAGGGAGGAATGACAGTGATACAGTATTGGGAGAAATTCTCTCACTTGCTTAAGTACATACCTCAGTACCAACATGATGAGAGGTTTCAAATTTGGAAATTCATTCTGGGGATTAGGCCTCAAATTGGAAATGAGGTGGAAATGCATAGACCGGCTACCATGGATGAAGCCTTTGAATTGGTACTCTTGGAGGAACATAAAATGCAGTAGGTTGCAAATTACAAGAAAAGAAGGGAAGCCACGTATGGCAATAAGAAGTTCCAAGGAAATTTCCAAGGAAACAATAACCAAGGAAATAATAATAGGAAAATCATAAATTTGAAATGGGGTTGTATTCCTTAGAACCATAATGATGGAAACCAGAATAACAATAAGAGGGCTAACTTCAATAGAAAGAATGACAATAACGGGAGGGATTTCTCTAACAGGCCTAAGGCACCTCATTGGGGTTGTTATACTTATGGTGGTGAGTATTACGCTAGTGTGTTCCCTTAGAGGGTTAATAGGAAGAATAACATGAATCAGCATCATATTCATGCGGTGGTTGACAATCACCAAGCAAATTATCAATCCACTCCTATCTAGCTTTTGGGTAAACTTTTTGGAACTCCTGTTTCTATTTTGATTGATACTGGTGCCACGAATAGTTTTTTGGATCCTTGTGTTATATCTAAATTATCAGTTAGACTGGGCTATATGGAAAGTTCATGGAAAGTTCAGTATGGGAACCAGGTAGATAGGAAGGTAGAGCAATGCCTGTTTTGTAGTGAACTTGAACTCCTTAGTCTCAAAACACAAGTTAATTTGTATGTAGCACCATTGGGATCTTATGATGTGATTTTAGGGATAAATTAGCTTTCTGAACATAAGGTCCTTATGGATTGTGAAGATAAAACAATAAGGTGTCTTGATGATCAAGGTAATCATGTGGAGATTTTTAGTGTAAAAAGGCCTCTGGAACCTAGGCAAGTTTCAGCCATGCAATTAAAGAAGGCAAGCCGAAGGGAATGTACTATTTATGCAATAAAGGTCAAGGACCTTGATGAGATAGAATCATTAGTTAATGATAATTTCTAAAATAATTTGAGGATGTATTCCCTTAGGAGATAATTGAGCTATTGCCTAAGCGTGTATTCAATTTTTCAATTGATTTGATACCTAGTACAAAACCTCAATCCAAAGCCCCCTATAGGATTAACACAATGGAGTTATATGAGCTAAAAGCTTAACTAGAGGAATTATTGAAATAGGGATTCATTAGACCAAGTGTGTCACCTTGGGGAGCTCCTGTTATATTTGTGAAGAAGAAGGATGGGACCTTGAGGTTATGCATAGATTACAGGATGCTTAACAAGGTTACTATCAAAAATAAATACATGCTTCCCCATATTGATGATTTGTTTGACTAGTTAAAAGATGACAAGGTATTCTTTAAAATAGATCTGAGATCGAGGTATCATTAGTTGAGGCTTAAGGATGGAGATATTAACAAGACTACATTCAGGGAAAGGTACGGGCACTACGAATTCATAGTGCTTTTGTTCAGGCTAACCAATGCCCCTGCAACCTTCACGAATTTGATGAATAGTGTTTATCAGGACTGCTTAGATAACTTTGTTTTAATCTTCCTTGATGATATCTTGATATACTCTAAGTTAGAGGAAGAACATGAGAAGCATTTGAGGATAGTTTTGCAGCGGTTGAGGGAAGATAAGTTATATGGGAAAATGTCCAAATATACCTTTTTCTGATATGAGGTGCATTATTTGGGACACGTTATTTCAGTAGAAGGGATAGCCATGGACCCAGATAAGATTAAAGCAATCTTAGATTAGCTAGCACTGCAAAATGTTTTAGAACTTCGAAGGTTTATGGGACTTGCAAGGTATTGCAGGAGATTTGTGCAAGGGTTCTCGACAATAGCATCACCCATTACAACACTCAAGAAGAAGGGAAATAAATTTGAGTGGAGTGATAGGTGTGAAAAATCCTTTCAGTTGCTAAAAGAGAAGCTTAATTTTGCACCTGTTCTAGCTATGCCATACCCGAATGGTCATTTTACAGTGATTACTAATGCATCAGGAGAAGGGGTAGGAGCCATTCTCATGCAGGAAGGATAGGTGGTGGCATATGAATCAAGAAAGTTGAAACAACATGAGTTAAATTATGCACCACATGATTTAGAGTTGGCAGCCATAGTCCATGCCCTTTAGATGTGGAGACACTATCTCTTGGGTAAGCCATTTGACTTGAAAATTGATCATGTTGGATTATAGTACATCTTTACTCAACCCCCTTAATGCTCGTCAAAGGCGATGGTTGGAATTTTTGAGTGAATATATGACTTTGGCATTGAGTACATCAAAGGGAAGGAAAATAGGGTAGTAGATGCCTTGAGTAGGAGAAGACATCCAGTAGCCATGGTTACCATAAAATCTAGTTTCAAAGAGCAGGTGGTTTAGGCTTTATCTGGGGATGAGTAGTATGAAAGGATGAAACAAGCCCTAGAGTAGGATCCTTTAGATCAAAGATTTGTAGGATATGTATTTGAGTCTAATGGACTCTTGAGATTTGTAGGGTCATATGTATATTCCTAACTTTGCAGGGTTGAGAGAGTTGGTGCTAGAGGAATTCCATAATGCACCTTACTCAGGACACCCTGGTGTGACTAAATTGGTTGAGGGACTCAAGCCTCTATATTTTGGCTAGGAATCAAGAGAGATGTTATTGCATTTATAGCCTGATGTTTGGAATGCCATTGAGTTAAGGTTGACCATGTCCATTGGGAAAATTTTTTATATCCTCACAAGGTGCCAGAATATAAGTGGCAGGTGATAACTATGGATTTTATACAAGTATTGCCGATGTCTAGGAACAAATACAATACCATCCTAGTTGTGGTGGATAAATTAACTAAGGTAGCTCATTTCATTCTGAGGAAACTCAAGGATGGTTCAATGGTTTTGGCAAGGAAATTTGTTCAGGAAATCTTCTGACTGCATGGAGTTCCAGAGGTGATCGTTTTAGATCGTGACACTCGGATGACTTCCAGATTTTGGACTACTCTAAATTCTTCCCTGCGAACTAAATTAAAATTCAATTCAGCATATCATCCTCAAACCGATGGTCAGTCTTAGAGGGTGAACTAGGTAGTTGAGGATCTCCTTCAAATGTATTGTATGGAGCAGCAACACAAATAGGAGGAGTATTTTCCTTTCATGGAGTTTTCTTACAACAACTCCTACCACGCCTCTTTGTGTATGGAACCATTCGAGGCTCTTTATGGACGTAAATTCCAAACACCCATCAGTTGGGATAGGGTTGAGGATAGGATTGTGATTGGTCCTGAAATGTTGAGGGAAATGGAAGACCAAATGAAGCTTATCAAAGAAAAGCTTAAGCAAGCTTTAGATCGATAGAAGAGTCTTGCAAATAAGAATAGAACTTTCAAGCAATTCTCTATAGGAGACAAGGTCTTTTTGAGAGTTCAGCCACATAAGAGATCAATCTCCTTCGGGAAGAACTCAAAGCTTGCCCCTAGGTTTGTTGGGCCTTTTGATGTCTCGGAGGTGATTAATCTAGTTGCTTACATGCTTGCTTTGAGACTAGCTCTATCCTAGATTCATAATGTTTTTCATGTTTCAGTGCTTAATCCCTACCATCTAGATGTAGCTCATATTCTTGACTAGCATGCATTGCAGGTACCGGACCCAAGAGTGATGCAGGTGGAGCCCGTCAGGATACTGGAAGAGCACAACATTAAATTGAGGAATATGGACATTATGTAGTATAGGGTCTAGTGGGACCAATACTCGAAGGATAATTCCACTTGGGAGAATACTAGCGACATTGATAGAGCTTTTCCTCATTTGAGAACTTAGCATGTTTTTCTTTCCTTGCTTTTAGAGACTTATGATACAGTGATGTTTTAGATTTTGTTGTGTGGCTTTGTAATAAGACATCTACATGATGTCTCTTCCTAGTGGGGAAGGATTCCACGTATCAATCCTGATGTAGATTAATTGTGGTTTTGTGTGGATTTATTACATGTTTTGTTGTACCTGGTAGAAAAATGATTAATATGATGATGTTTTGGCATGGAGATAAATGAAAGTGTTTATTTAAATTATGAAAAGTTGAAAAGTATTGAATGAGTTTTATTTCGAAAAGGAAGTAAAATAGAGTAGAAACATTTTAATTAATGTAATGTATTGCTTTATTTATATCTTAATTTGATACTAATTCAATTATTGTTGTGTGCCTGAGTGCACTTGAGTTACAGGAAGTCGAAGACCAAGGGTGTGATTAAGGAGAGGTGATTAGCTTCTTGATAGGACAAAGTAGGAAGACCTCTCAATCACACACACACACATAGTTTCATATAGACTACATTTAGGAATGTCTAATTTTTGAGTGTTTGCTTTGAATTATTTGTAAATTAAATAATAAATAGTAAATTAAAAGAATGATGAAATGAAAGTATGATAAAATAGAGAATTAAATTTATATTACGCTTATGCATGTTACTCTTGTTTTATTTTGTGTTAAACTTTGTGTTTATTAGTTAAACATTAAGTTATAAGATATTTATTTTTATTGTTGAGTAAATGGTTTTGAAATGGGATTTACATGCAATTAAATTGAAAATTATTATTATTTTAAAAATCCATTTTCAAGATTACGGTAGGGAATTGAAATGGAAAGCAATTCTAAAAAGGAAAAAGAGTTCCCGAGAAGGTGACGGTTCTTGGAAAAACTTTCTTGAAAATTTGCTCTGCAATTTTGCTCTAATGGCTACCAAGAAAATGCAGAATCTTTTAAAGAAGTGTGTTGAGAATTAATCTTGGGTAGATAGTGGGAAGAAAGAAAGCTAGAAAAGCAACTAGAAAGAAGGAAGAAGAAGAATTTTTCTCAAAGAAACCATACTGGAAAGAGGCAAAAAGGAAGGGGTTGTCTAGAAAGAATCTCCAATCTCCAGCTGGAAGCGTAATTTCCAGGTTTTCTATTTTTTTTCCACAAATCTTGATTGAAGTAAATAGATACTACTGAGAAATTTGAATTTCCAGTTTGAATTGTATGCAAGACTGTGAAATATTGAGATAAGCTTCTATTCTTTCATGTGTTTTATGAGAAATTGCATATTTTTTTTCCACTTCCAAATTGGTTTTTTTTTCCTCTGCAAATTGTGGATTAAATTTTGTTC
>VDFB02102719.1:0-44545 GCA_007258455.2 Sequoia sempervirens | reverse complement strand
TTGGACCCAAATGGAAATATGCCTTATTTCATGCCCCTGCCTTATACACCAAGGGGAAGAAAAGATTCAAGTTCTACTTGAATGGATGGTGGAAATATGAGAACCATGCTTGAAATCTCTTTTCTAGTGTCTTTAAATCCATCCACTTCATCTTCTTTGAAATAGTCCTATGCTTCTTTCATCTTGACTATAGGTCTCTTGAATGCTTGGCAAATATATTTGAACTTGTCAAAATCATCAAGTCTCCCATTTGCAAGTCTAAATCCTTCTTTCAACAGTACTTTAACAACTAAAATAGTAGCTCTATATTGTGTATGTAAATCATCAAAATCAAGTTGTTTCTTTTCTTTGACTTGGAGGGATTGAAATTTACTTACATTTGCTGATAAACCTTGACAAAACATATAACAGTCATATGTAAACTATATTGCAATTCAACTTCCAGAGATACGTCATGCAATGATAGTTGAAATTGATCAGTCTTCCTAGCAAGTTGTTCATACTCTTCCTCCTTCACTTGGATGATAACAATGTTAACATTGCCCTATGTAACTACTTGTTTAGCACCATCCTCGACTATGGATTCTTTGCTCTATTTCTTATACTCTCTTAGTGACCCTTTCAACATTGAAACATCTAGTTGGAGTATCTTGGTTTGAAAATCCACAATGGAAACTTTATTTATCTACAATCCTCTCTACTGTCTTAGTAGTAGACGTAAATCTACTTGCATCCTCAAACTCAAATGGCATATGTCTAGGATGTTGAACTAAATGGAAAGCTTTGTCCTTACATTCTAACAACTGAAAATCTAAACCCTTCACTGTGTTTGCTAGCAACTCACCCTTTGTAAACTCTTGATCTCATAAATTTTCTATTATGACTTGAATACTTGAAAGCTTAGATCTTCTAGGATGGAACTATGTGAAATAACCTTATATTGATACATGACTTAAGATTAAATCTTAAAATCCAAATAACACATGCTGAAATCAAATATATGATTTGAAATCATTAAAATGCCATGAAAAAAATATTCCAAGGGGGTGTCCTAGGGTTAAGTGAGGACTCATTCACCATGTGGCAAATGGGTCCTAGCACATGCTTAACTAGGACACACTTCAAGAAATATGAAATATTATGTAAAAAGGGGGTCCTAGGACCTAGTGAGGACCCATTCGCTAGGTGGTGAATGGGTCCTAGGTCACTAGCCTAGGATACATACCTTTCAAAATTAAGTTTTGTGCAATACTGTTTAAGAGTTTCAAGTTTTATGGACCTTGGAATCTATAATTAATTAGGCTTGGATTTGAATTAAAGGGGATAATTAAGCTCAATTAACCTCAATTAATTAATTAATCCCTAGATTAGTGTGAAAGTGTAAAGATACACTTTACAACACCCTAAATAAGGCACCATTAAGTTCATTTTATTAAAAATGGTCCTAAGCTTGATGTGAATGTATGAAACGCATTACAACACTAAATCAAGGAAACATTAGGTTCATTTTAATTATTAATTATTCATTCCCAAACTAAGGAAAAAGGAATACTTTTTCTGTTACTACACTTTCTCAATAAACCATTTAGCATTGCTTTAATCTAGGGCTTCATCTTCTTCCCCACATAAACCTTCTTTAGTGCATTTTCAGTACCCAAATTTACTTCTTCAAGATCATCCTAATGGGTGGAAATATGCTTAATAGTACTTTTTTTAGGGTCATCAAAAACCCTTTCCAAAGCCACAAGACCCTTAGGAGTTTTGTTAGTCTTCAGTTGAATCACCTCCTTGTCTTTTCCATCAACAACCTCAACAAATGCTCCAAAATAAATTTATTAACTTTCATAAGGATCTATACAATGCAATAACTTCAATATATCTTCATCATTATTGAACACCAACCAATTTTGAATGTTTTTTAAGAATGGAAAGCCTTGTTTGTACCTCAACCCTTGAGATACTAGAAAAAAAAATATTATAGGGCCTTAGTACTATATGGCCTTGAGATGCTTTTTAGCTAACCTCATCTAAAGTAACAAGACTTCATATTTTTCTACATTGTTTGTCCAAATAAACATCAAATAAAATGAATCTTACCACTAGGTGACATAAATCTAACCCATACAATAGACCCTTATTTTGAATAAGTTACATCAAAGTACATGTTCCACAACCCATCTTTATCAATTTTCTCTTTTACCTCCCTTTTCATGGTTGCAGGTTTCTTGTCTTCTTCTTGAAATTCCTCAACCCTAAAGTTATCAATGTCCACATAAAAAAGATGAATATGCTCCTCAATTTCATTCCCCTCAATCATATATGCAGCTTTGATCTCCCTATGAATTTCAACATACTTTCCATCAATAGGGATAGTAGTAAAGGACATATCACATTGCATATTTCCTCCAATGCAGTACACCACTTTCTAGAATAAAGAATACCATAGGTAGGACCTGGAATGTCTACCACTATTATAATCATCATAAATTATTTGTCTTGATATGTTGCCAATATGTAAGGTAGCTTCTCTATGACCCCTATAATAGCCCCTTCTCTAGAATCCATTGCATAAAATTTTTGATAAGTCTTGGTGATGTTCAAACCTAATGTTTGTATGATTCTAATTGGCATAATATTAGAGGATTCTCCTAATTCAGTTATACAATTCTTCAGTATATTTTTATCAATGATCAAATTTATGTAAAAAGGATCCACCTGATTAGGAAAAGAAGTAAGTGTGGCACCCAAGAATACCTTAGTATAAGTTATATTATTTCCTTCAACTTCTTCTTCTTGGATCTTTACCTTGTTTCAGTTTCAACATTCACCCCCTTTCCACTACAAGCTACACCATTTATGAAAGCCACTATTTTTTTTTTCTTCAATCCTCATCATCTCAAGGACTTCAAATGATACCTTCACTTGTGATAAAAATTGGAACATGTTAACTATTATACATTACTTGGGTACATCACATATTACTACAAGACTATCTTCTAGTTTCCCTTTGTTGAAATCATATGTTCCTTCTTCTTCAATCACATTCTTTTTTCTTTTCTTCAGAATTTTTTTTACATCAGAGGTTTATTTGGAGATGATGAAGAAGCCACTAGATCACCAATATGTACTCTACCAGATTTTTTTCCCCATATTTTAGTTTCTCTTACCTTTGGATCTTCCTTCTTCTTACTTGATTAACACTCCTTTTTCTTCTTACCTTATTCCTTAATGAACATACTACCAAATTTACCTTGATTATTATTCACAACTCTATTTCTCATTTATGGTAGTTTCTCTTCAATTAAGCGATAGCACCAATAGTCAATTCCTTAATTTCCTCATTTGATGGCCTCCTCAATGTCACATTAGCTTCTTTTGTCTCAAAATTATTCACAACATAATACTATGTGTCATCCTCCTCATAAAACACTTGTTGTTGATATACTCCTACAATTTGTCTTTGATTATCAACATCAACTTCATTAGTATCTTCATTAGAACAACATTCCCCATAAAAAAACACCATATTTATTTCCCCATCTTGTTCATGGGTAAGTCACAATCACCACATGTATTCTAGTCTTCTTATAAAGACTGTGCTAATACACACTAATGTGGTGAATGGAAAATCAGTATGCTACACACCACAAAGTATCATCCATTAAATTCACATAATTATTCTTGAATGGATCTCATGGATCTTTATTCTTTTCTTTCTCTTTATCATTAAAAATAGGCTTACCATTATGCCAGTTGGTGTTGTATGGTTGATCATGTAATCTTGGAAACCTCTCATTTCTTTGGAAATTTTATTTCTCATTTGTCAAACCCTTTTCATTCTTGGACACCTTGTAATCCAATTCTTTCAATTCATTTATATCACTTTATCCATCTTATCCCTTGTGTTATTGTCTTCTCATAACCTCTAGAATTTTTTAAAATTTTGCCATCTTCTCTTCTTCCCACTTCCCATGATGCTCTCCTATTTCTTTCAATGCGAAAATAAGTTTTAAAAGCATCTATCAATTTTTGAGTATCTTTGTCTCTCAAGTAATAAGTCATTTTTTAATCAAATGCATTACAATATCGAACAAGACAAACCTATTCATTTGGTCTCAGGTCAACAGAGATTACAAGCATTACCTGTTAAACCTTATATTAAAATCAAAAACCATTTCATTTTTTCTTTTAGTGATGTTAAATTCATCCAACATAAACCAGGGGTCTATTTTGTCTGCAGACTACTCCCTAAAAACCCTTTTGAACTCTTCTCAAGAGCCAATATTGGTCGTAGGAAAACCTCTACCAATATCTAGCATCCTTAGCAAATGATTGCATAAATAAATTACATTATAACATCCTAATTTTCCACCTCATTGCCATCCATTGGGTTTGGAAAATCCCTTAGATGATCTTCACCAAATATTTAATCATTATTCCCAGTAAATTTAGTTAACACACTTCTGATATCATTAGGGATTAGATTTGGATAACCAAGAATCCCATCAAAACAAAGTTTCTTGTACCTTTCTAATTTCAATGGTCTTCTATGGAATTGATTACCTTCATTATCGTGTTTCCTATTGGCACCACTTCCTCCTACATCCTTATTTCCTTCTTTCCTTATATTATGGCCTCCAAAATGAGTGTGAGTGTGCTCAAAATTCTTCATGTTTTGAGGTTGGGAACATGGGATGGATTGGTCTATATGAGATGAGGCATTTATGTCAATTTTTGGAACTACATAATTCCCAATGGAAGATTTCAAGAACTCAATAATTATTTGCATTTCAACATTTGTAGCTAATATATCCATTTTTTCTAACTCCATTTGTAACTCCTCATTTTCCTTCTCCAATTTAATAGTTAATGGATCATGTTCCCAAGATGCAAGAAATTTTTGAGAAGATCCTCCCTCATCAATGTTTATCCCTTTTAAAGATTCCATTCCTTTTTCACTAGGTTGTGAAGAGGCATTAGAGGTAGAATTTGCTGCAATAGAGTTAGCAAGAGTGGAAATAGTCTAGGTACTTGTGTGGGTATTTTTTAATTGAGCACTCATAGTAATATTTCCTAGTATCTTGGTAATCATCGAGCCAATGGTTGCAACAGAGGTAGATTCAGGTTCTTCTTGGATTAAAAACTTAATTATCTCTAATGCTTTGTTCAACATATCGCTCTCATAAATTTTATCTTTGAGCTTATCCTCTCTTTCCTTAGCCCTTTTTATGTTCAACTCCTTAACCCTTTGAGTTTCCATTTTCAGCTCATTAATCTCATCCATTAACTCTTCTTCATTTAGCAATATGAAATCTAAATCAGAATTTTCTAAAGCATTATCCAAAAGATTTGAAGCATCCATATTCAAAGCAGGAGTACGATATTTATTAATAGGATCACCAAGTAAATAATGACCAGAAGAATTAGGTGTGTTTTTTTCTCTGGGATTTAACCTCCCAGATGCCAACTTAGCATCAAAATTTGACTTGCAAAATTTCCCTTTCTATAATTTCTTATTAGCTAATAGACCTAAGTGGGCTTGCTCTCCTTCAATAAGTTCCTTTAAAATAGAATTTTCCTCATTTGTAGTAGGTACACCAAATTCATATGACTTGCAAATTATCATCGCTATTAGCAATGGAATGTCTAGATCCTAGCGACTTGGAGGAGTCAAAAACTTAATAGTATCTGCAGTCTTCTTCTTCCAAGATTGTTTAGTGTTATGTAGCAATTCCCCTTCCATTTTCTACTCTGGATGCTTGTACATACACCCTCTAGTTCCTCTCATATTTTTGCAACTTCCTTCTTATCCTTCCTTTATTCTTTAGAAATAACATTGCACTGACATAGGAGACTCAAAGTTGCCACTCAAAGTATGGGAACATGAAACTATATGAAAAAATTTATCAATCCTTTGAGAAATTGCAGATGCAAAGATAATTAACAACACTCATGACAACTTGAACATAAGACTTAAATATTTCATTAACTCTAACTATAATTGATCTCAAACCAAATATTTATACAAGTTGTTCCCCAACAAATTCGCCAATATGTTCATACATTTTTAATTCCCAACTCAGTCTCAAAGATAACCTATGATTTAGCCACTTTCAATAAATGGTTACCTTAATGAACTTTCCCTCTACACTTCAGGATCTACAAAACTTGGGATGGTGGTCCCTGATAGTATTCATTAATATCTTGTTCCAATTATCCTAAATACTGTGAAAAAGAAGATTTGTCCTATGCACATTTTCTTGAGGCTTATGAAAATAAGATCTTGCTAAAATCATTCAAGCATTTTACATTCCTAAGACCATCATACAAGAGAAGAACTCAATTTCAACAAACATTTTCAATTAAAATTAAAGATTGAAATTATTTTAGTGTGTTTGATGCTTAGGCTATAAATCACACAAAGGAAAGAGATAGATTATTTATCCTAGGGCTATAGATTGAAAACTAGAGCAATTAGGATTCCACAATAGTATTACGCCGAGACATTTAAAGCTTCATAATACTACCTTACAATATTATGCTCATTATTCCTCACCAACTCTAGTTATCAAATCTTGGTATTCACTCACACCAACCTATGCTCTGAATAAAGCATTTAACCTATTCTTTAAATAAGAGCCTTAATAAAGAACATACACCCACAAACACAACCATGGAGACAAATTGAAAGATCCTCAATCCCTTTAATCATGTACCATAGAAAAAAGTACCCTTTGCTTGACATAGGATTAATTCATGATAAATTGGACTTAATGAGGCCTTGATTCAAGTTTTATGATACATTTTATGCATCCAAACTAGGTCTTGGACCCTTATAAATTGAATAACATGCTTTTAACGACATCTTGTAAAGCAATTTCACACTTTTCTAGACTTAATAAACTCATTTCTCCCTAATTCAACATTATAAAATGTGTTTAATAATATTATTACATCAATCCAGAAGGCTTGTAAGATAAAATTAATGTTAAACTAGTGTTGTAATGTTTCTTGCACATTTACATTGGTTTTTGTGCCTTTCTGGGCTATGTGGACCTCATTTTAGCATTGTAAATTGTATTTAATCACACTTTCACATTCATTTATGTGTCCCAAGCCCTAATTAACCTTTAAATCATCATTAATAGTCCCCTATTAACACATATTGTGCATCTCGATACTTAAATTGATAAATTACCCAACAAAGTTGCATTTTAAACCTTATTTCCTTATTGCTTAGCATCTTAGCTATCAAATTGGCCCCAGTGGGACCCATTCACCATGAATGATGAATCAGTCCCATCCAGGTGGGACACATTCGCCATGTGTGGTGAATGAGTCCCATTTGGCTCAATTTTGACCTTTGAGCAAGAAAAAAGTGAAACTTAAGTTTAATATTACTTCATGTTGGCCTATGATGAGGTATTAATGGGTGAAATAGGTGAATTTACTATAAATATAAGTCTTTTAACTCATTTTCATATCTCTTATCATTCATTCATCCATCATTCTTGTATCTCAAGTCAAGTAACTTAAGGTTTTATCATTGCAAGACATCAAGAAAACTCCTACAGACATTCAAGGGTTGAATCTTCCTCCATTGCTAGAAAAATCTAAGATCAAACATCATGGAAAGGTAATCAATTCCATTATTACATATTTCATTTCATTCTTTCATCATTTTGGTTTAATTACCTAAAAGGGGTTTGACCTTGAAGGCCAACCCCCATGCCCTAACATTCAACATTTCTCTCTCTTGCCTTGTGTGTTTGTAGATTTAGGTCTCTTGGAAGCTCAAAAATCATTGAAGATCAAGTTTCAAGGTTGTTCAAGTCTTATCTTCATTCAAAAAGTAAAAATATCAATAAAAACTCATTTTCAAACCCGTAAATCAAAGTTTTAGAAGCGAACACTTGTAGGAATTCAAAGTGCAAATTGGAAGCTTTGGATTCCACTTTTGAAAATCTAGAAAATTTAAAAGTGGAATCATTCTACATGAGTGGTGAATGAGTCCCAATCCAAGGTCAATTTTTATTTTTCTACATTTTTAGCTACCCTTTTGTCCTAAATAGGTTCTGGCTCAATTTTGCAAAACTAGGACTAATTCACCCAAAATGGAGAATGAGTCTCACCAGGCCTAAAAATCACCATCAACAGCATTTCAAATGTTATTTCTATCCTCTTTCAAGATTTCAGGTGCACATTTTTGGTTTGGTCCATTTTTGTTACAATTTTCTATTCATTTCCAAGTGTTCTTGCATTACACAATGTATTCTCAAACAAATTACATTTCTTAGGTTTTGCATTCATAATCTATAAATTTCTTAGTTTAATTGCACTTATATCCTGTCATTTAGCCTTAATAACATCACACATATCTTAATTTGAGTGAACCACCTAGATCTTTGGTGTGGGATCTATCGCTTTCCATTAGGTGAAAGACCCTAATTGAGCAAAAGAGACTTAGCATTCCTAGCCCCCAAATCTATGGTTCATTTTGGTGAACCTTCTTTTAGAACACTTTCTTTTCTGCTTTGGAGTCCATCATCATCCTAGCAATAGCTTACATGCATTAGATTTTGCATTGTTTTGCATTCTAGGGTTTCAAATTTTTGCATTAGTAAAAAGGTCATTTAGCTTGCATTTTTGCATAAAATTTCCTTAAGAATTTATGGAATTTTGCATCTCCATCTTAGGTCTACATCCTACAACATAAAAAATAGTTCATTTTTTTTGAAAATTTTGCAAAAAACTAGTATTGGGACTCATTTGCCATGCTGGGCGAATTAGTCCATGTCTAGATTTTTCACTATCTGTTAGTGCATCGGAAACCTCATTTTTGTGCTTCCTAAGCCTCCTAGTCTTATATAGTATTAGTCTAGAAATTTTTTGGAACATTTTTTTATGCATTTAGCTCAAAAATATCATTTTATATTCCTCATTCTTCAAATCACTTCCATTGCAAACATCTTTCATCTAAAAATGCTTCCATTTCTACAATTTTGCATGACATTGATAAAAGTACTCTTCACTTTTGTGTATACAATGTTTCTATTCATAAAACTTTGCATTAGTTTGGTAAAAGTACTTTTCATTCTTGCATATACATTGTTTACATTATTAAGGTGTTGCATACAATGGATAAGAGTATTTTGTATCTTTGCATATACATTGTTCATATTGTTGAAACATTGCATGAAATGGTTACATGTGCTTTTCATTCTTATTCAAAAAATCCTAGTACTTTACATATGTTAAAAAGTTAAGAAATATTTCCTATCCCCTCCCTATGAGAGTTTTTTTTTTAAAGAAACTACAACTTGGGCCATTCCTAATGATCATACATGTTCTTCTCATAATATCTCTCCTCTTAGTGACAAAGATATTTTAGTAGAACAATCAATTAATGAGAGTTTTGAGTATCCTAGTTGTTTCTCTCTTTTTACCTCTTTTAGTGGACAACGCATTCACAACCAACATAATACAACCTTTGATGATCATGACAACAACATTAGTTCTTGTTCTAGTATCTCTCCTACTTTTGAAGTAGATACTTTGATGTTAGACAACACAACTGATGAAGACCATTCATATCTTAGTTTCCCCCCTTCACCTACAGAAACCCCTATTGAAAAAAAATATTACACCATTGATCATTCCCCTACTTGTGATGAATTCCTTTTAGTAGAACCAACCTATGAATGTCAACAACATTTGGCTTGTTGTTCTCCTAAAAACTCTCCTCCTAGGGAGAATCTCATGGTGCAAAATCATATGAACATTGACACATCGCCTTCAACTAGTAAACCTTCCCTAGGTGATGATAATCAAGTGACATTCGAATGCCCTTCACCCTCACATCATGACAATAAAGAAAAAAAATTGAGGTTATGACAACACAAGTGGGATCTCCTTTAATTAGTGAGCTTCCTAAGTCACCTCCTATTAGTGAATCACATAAAAAATTCAAAGATGTCTTGAAATCCATGATGCAATCTACTAATAATAATTTTTTGTAGCCACTAAGTTGTAACTTAGTGACTCAAATATCTAGGGGACCACACAACACTCCTACACCATTACCTTTTCCACAAAAAGAGCCTAGTGTTGAAGACATTAAAAATACTCTTGCTAATATATCTGTATGGGAACTCATTCAACTCTCACTGATAGTGAAACTTCTCTTTCATGAAATGTTGCAAATAAAAAAGGAAGAGATCTAATCTTACATAAAATCCAATCATGTAACATCCTCCTCTTGACCAATGCAAGCCAAATAGTCAAAAATCACATTCCCTAAACATGAATTACCCTCACTTGAGATTCAAAACAAGAATGATCCCTTGTTGATAAAGGCGATCATTAATGAAAGTTTAGTTAGGCACACTCTCATTGACAATGGACCTACTACACAAACTTGGTATGGACAAACAACTCATTCAACTTAATGATGTTCATATCCATGGCTTTGAAAATGTTTATAGGCAACCACTTGGGATGCTCACATTACCTATTGAGGTCAGACATGTAGTGTTTCCTACCCCTATCCATATCATGCAAGAACCCCTTCCATAAAATATTCCCCTAGGGAGACCATACATTCATGCTATGAAAAGTGTCCCATCTACCCTTAACCGTGTAATGCAATTTGAATACCACAACAAGATATGCATGATTTATGTAGATGAGCAAAGCTATGTGTCAACTAATCACAACACTTCCAACTCCCCTCATCCTTTCATTCCTAGATCAAAAATTGATCCTATACAAGTTATTCCTAACTCTTCACCTACAGTTAAACTCTTTCACGATAATTAGGGGTCACTGGATTCTACACCTCCTTTCCATAACATTTCAAAAATCTCACCCTCATGGTCCAAAGATTCATATACAAATGATTCATTTTCAAACACAATTTCTAGTAGTGATTGGAATTTCACACCTACCTTCATGAGAGGGTGCACAATATCCCAATCTCAACCCAAACAACCTTGTGTTCCATTCACTCAACTTAGTTCTACCAAATCACCCCATGGTGGTGATGGGGGGAAATATTACTCCCATCCATCATGAAGCAATGAAACATAACATTAAAAAGGATTTGTATTCTTGTAAAGAAACCAATCCTTCTCACAAACACACATCCCCTTCATCTAACTTGGAAGATTGTTATGGTAATGGTTACAATTTTCCTCCTACACATGAATGCAATGAACACATGAACCAAGACAACATATCATACTCTTTCAAGATAGATCTAGGGGTATCTCCCTTATCTCAAAACAATTTGCACAACAATAACATTCAACCTCTCAAGGAGTGTGGCACTCTTGCTTGTGTGGGAGAACCTAATTCCTTTACTTAATACTCACTTTCATCCTCACCTTTGTCCTGCACTAAGTAGGGGGCAAGGGGTTCCATAGCCTTCTCCTCGTATGTCGCTTGTTGTTGTCTCTTTTCACATGTCTTAAGATTGACTCGCATGTGATATACCCCCTTTCTTCATTATGTAGCTTATCGAAAACATATGTCTTGGCATAGGGCTTTTTGAATAGGTTCTCATACCCTCTTCTACTTTAAAGAAACTACTCACAGACAGGTGTGTAGCAACCACTTTAAAGTGGGGGCATACATAGACAACATCTTTGTACAAATTTCATGGCATGATTTACTTTTTCTTGTGGTCCATGTCCTCTCCTTGGTGGTTCCATTGGGTTTGATACCTTTCAAGAGTGTATGATCAATTGAAGTGGCCTGATGTGAATGAAGCATCCCATGGATAACGATTTGAAAACCCCGATTTGTCCTCTCTTGGAGAAATTACGCACAGTGCTCCATAAGAAGAAGAACTTGCATGAACAAATAAGATTCCCCCTTACCAAAATTTTTAAATGACATTCAAAATATTTAAAAAAATCATTTTCATTGTGGCACCTTATTAAAGTTATCAAGTGGTATAATTTTGGTATGTTTGAGAGGGAAGCCCATTCTGAGGCATGACTTTCCCCATAGCCACCTTTGTGTTTGTGAATGCATACCAAATAGTGTATGTATCTTACCTTTTGGGCCTTCTCACCCAGTGGACCACCATGAGTTCTGTTGTCCTAGAGTGAGTATACATTCTCTTTTTCAAACAAACAAGCCTAGATCTAATCCACAACTAGTTGGATAGACGATCAAAGCTTGATCCACCTTCTCATTTTCACTTTTTATCTTTCTCATTCTTGCAATTTCATGATTATGTATCTTGGATCCTTGGGGGCTTGCGCAACCTCCTTTAATCTTTGTTATTCATTTTCATCTGCATTTTTACACTTGGATCTCTATTGAATGTCTACTTTAGTGTGAGTTTGAAGAAAGTTCATCCTCTCACAAAAGTGGGGGCTAAATGTGTTGTAGAAAAAAGTACCCTTTGCTTGACATGGGATTAATTCATGATAAATTGGACTTAATGAATCCTTGATTTAGGTGTTGTGAGGCATTTTATGCATCCACGCTAGGTCTTGGACCCTTATAAATTGAATAACATGCTTTTAATGACATTTTGTAAAGCTGTTGTAAAGTCTTGTAAAGGACTTTCACACTTTTCTAGACTTAATAAACTCATTTCTCGCTAATTCAACATTATAAAATATATTTAGTAACATTATTACATCAATCTAGAAGTCTTGTAAGATATACTTAATGTTAAACTAGTGTTGTAGTGTGTCTTGAACATTCACATTGGTTTTTGTGCCTTATAAGCTATTTGGACCTCATTTTAGTGTTGTAAAGTGTATTTAATCACACTTTCACATTGATTTATATGTCCCAAGCCCTAATTAACCTTTACATCATCATTAATAGGCCCCTATTAACCCATATTGTGTATCCAAAGACTTAAATTGATCAAATACCCAAAAAAGTTCCATTTTAAACCTTATTTACTTATTACCTAACATCTTAAGTGTCAAATTGGCCCTTGTGGGACCCATCCACCATGCACGGTGAATCAATCCCATCTAGGTGGGACCCATTCACTGTGTGTGGTGAATGGGTCCCATTTGGCTCAATTTTACCTTTGAGCAGGAAAAAAGTGAAATTTAATTTTAATATTATTTAATGTCAGCCTGTGATGAGTTAGAAATAGGTGAATTTCCTATAAATATAAGTCTTTTAACTCATTTTCATATATCCTATCTCTTATCATTCATTCATTCATCATTCTTCTATCTCAAGTCAAGCAACTTAGGGTTTTATCATTGCAAGACATCAAGAAAGCTCCTAAAGACATTCAAGGGTTGAATCTTCCTCCATTGATACAAAAATATAAGATTAAACATCATTGCAAGGTAATCAATTCCATTGTTGCATGTTTCATTTCATTCTGTCATCATTTTGGTTTAATTACCTAAAAGGGGTTTGACCAAGGAAAACCCCCTTGCCCTAACATTCAACATTTCTCTCTCTTTCCTTGTGTGTTTGTAGACTTAGGTCTCTTGGAAGCCTGAAAATCATTTAATATCAAGGTTAAAGATTTATCAAGTCTTCTCTTCATTCAAAAAATCAAAATATCAACAAAAACACATTTTCAGACTTGTAAATCAGAGTTTTAGAAGCGGTCTAGGAAGTCAAAGTGCAAATCAAAAGCTTTGGATTCCACTTTTAAAAATTCAAAAATTCAAAAGTGGAATCATTCACCATGAGTGGTGAACGAGTCCCAATCCGAGGTCCATTTTGAGTTTTCTACATTTTTAAATGCCCTTTTGTCTAAAACAGGTTCCGACTCAATTTTGCAGAACTAGGACTAATTCGCCCAGAATGGTGAGTGATTCTCACTAGGCCTAAAAATTAGCATCAATAGCATTTTAAACTTTATTTCCAACCTCCTTCAAGATTCTAGGTGCACACTTTCAGTTTGGTCCATTCCTGTTACATTTTTCTATTCATTTCCAAGTGTTCTTGCATTATGCAATGTGTTTTCAAGCAATTAAACATTTCTTAGGTCTTGCATTCATAATCTATCAACTTCTTAGTTTAATTGCACTTAGATTATCCCATTTTGCCTTAATAACATCATATGTATCTTAATTTGAGTGAACCACCTAGATTTTGGGTGTGGGATCTATCTCTTTCCATTAGGTGAAAGACCCTAATTGTGAAAATAGACTTAGCATTCCTAGACCCTAAAATCTATGGTTCAATTCATAATATGTGCAAACCATACATCATGAGACAATTGGCTTCAAAAAAATTCCATTGAATTCCACAAAATGCTACTATGGTTATGCAACACTACCAATTCTCTACAATTCATTAGAAAATTTATGAAAATATCTATATAGAAGGCCATGAATCCCCTTTTATAGAATAAGGAAGCAACAAGCTTCAAGCCTCTAATACCATTCAATTCAATTTTTTAGTTATTGCATTTACAACCCCAACTACACATGAGGGATAATCTCAAAAGAAGTAAAACTATCAAAATTAAGATTGAAAAAGTGTGTTCCCATGTTCCTCAGAAGATGCACATTGAAGATGGTAGGTAACTTTGAAAATAAAAAAATTTCTTACATCCATTCTTCCATTTTAGGTGAAAATTTTCATGTTTCACTATCTAATTATCCGTGAGTCATTCTTGTTTGAATTCCAACCATTAGAGTAAAATTTGATGGTTGAGATCAAACCCTCTATGAATTTTAAATCACAATCGTTTGATCACATGAGTCATAAGATCAATAGTTTTCATAGGCCTCCCGCACATCATGTCTTCCTTCAACTAGTGAGACACAATACTTGTGATGGATTAGAGTCATTTGATGAAATCATCTGCCAAGTTAGTTGTCCCAAGAATATTCTTTTATTATGCCTTCCCTTCAATTCTTATATCACATATCGCATTTGACACTAGTGCCTTGTGAATTGAAATTGTGATGTGAGGAAACCTTATGTTATAACCCCATTCATCCACCTATCCATTAGAATATTCCCTAGCATACTCTCATGTCATATAACACACTTCATTCATGAGCTATTTGAAAACAAATTATGGTACAAAGGATTCTCGTGATGAGCAACAATGATGACACATGTCCTCTAATATAATCTGAATATGCCTTCATAGCACATCACAAGCATACCTTAGTCATCCTAATATACAAATGTGATGTATTGAACTTATGTGATGAATGTTGGATTTCCTCCTTTTTATTATAGTCATTGATCTCTAATATCACATATCATACTTCCTCATACAGCTCCCTTGTTCAATTTTTTTAATGCATAGCTTTCATGTGATGCAAATAGAATATTTTTCTAGCATATTCCTTTCCTCCTTTCTCATCATGCATTGCAGTTTCATCCCTACTATTCCATAGAAAAATGGCCCCTTGTCATTTTCATGGCCTTTTAGGTCTTGTTTCACAGTGTTGAAACTATTTTGCCTTGATTTTGTGTTGCAACATGGCTTGAACATGCTTATTTAGGTAATTAAACTCAAATAACAATGTCTTGTGAAGTTGTTCTGAAGTGTTGTATGAAATCTCTACATTCTTCTAGACTCTATTAATTAAAATTCACCTAAAAAATCACCCTTTTATTCATCAAGTCCTATTTTGAAGTGTTGTAAAGTCTTGTAAGAAGCTTTTATGCTTTTCTAGACATGTCTTCACTATTTATCCCTTTTTCATGCTTTATTTGACCCCTTTATGCTCTCATATGCTTAATTAAGTGTATTTTTGAGTATTATCCTAACAAAAATCATTAAATAAAACATATTTCCCAACACATATTTTTAGGTCCTGAGTGGGACAAGTTCGCCATGGGTGGAAAATGAGTCCCCCTTGGCCCCAAATTCAAAATATTTTAAATTTCCTTTCAGGATTTTATTCAAAAAAACTTGATATCGGCCAGTGATGAGGTATGGACGGGTAACTAAGGCCCAAATGTTTATAAATAAGTGATTCTCACCTCATTTTACATCTACTCATTCATTCAAGAATTCATTCACACATCATCTCAAGCATTCAAACAACTTACATCTTATCAAGCAATATTCAAGCACTTTGGAGCAGTCGTTGACATTACTTCATACTTGCATCGTTAATGGTTTGGTAAGTTAATAGTAATTGCAGGTCGTTAGATTATCTTTCCTTTGTGTTTCATTATTTTATTATTCGTTTGATTACCAAAAGTGGGGTTTGACCAAGGAAATCCCCTATTCACTAACCTTAAACCATTTTCCCCCGATTGCATGTTTGTTTACAGACTTAGGTATGCAAATTTGACAAGCTTTTTGGTGTTGAAGATTGGTTTACAAGTCAACTTAATTCTATTTCAAGCTTGGAGAATTTTTTTTGTCCATTTTCTCGCAAAATTGACTTCGACAACTTAATAAACAGTGATTTATAGATT
Organism: Sequoia sempervirens; assembly: GCA_007258455.2. Lineage (NCBI taxonomy): Eukaryota > Viridiplantae > Streptophyta > Pinopsida > Cupressales > Cupressaceae > Sequoia > Sequoia sempervirens. The sequence continues at coordinate 28,153 of VDFB02102719.1, read as the reverse complement.
TGGTGTTGTAGATTTGTCTCCTAATTTTTCATAAATTTGGGAGAGGACTGATTTTCCACCTATGGTGAATGAGTCCCACATTAGGACTAAAAATCAGAATTTTTTCAGATTCTGGATCCCAACAGACAGAAACTTGCTTTTGACAATTTTTCACTAAGAGGAGGACTAATTCACCACCCTGGGCGAATGAGTCCCACTGTGAAAAATCAGTGATTTCAGCCAACATCCACAATATTCCAAATTCATCAAATTTTTCCTAAGTGCACTATGATTTAACTCATTCCTTTCTGTTCTGCATATTTTCTTCATTTAGTTCATTGTTGCATAACACAATTTGTTTTCAAACATAGCTTTAATTTCACTTTTGCATTTGTTTTTATCCATTCAGATTAGTCAATTTCATTTAATTAACTTCATTTAGGTTAGAAAACATCACACATAACACTATTTGAATGAACCATTAGCATTTTTTCTCCTATCTCTCTCCTTTTAGGTGAAAAACCCTAGAAGAGCAAGAGTTGTCCATAGGAGCTAGAAATCTATGGTGCATTTTGGTGAACCCAAATTTTGAGCACTTTGCATTTTGGATTTCATTTACATCATATTTTACATTTGCATTAACATTCAATTAGTACATTGTTTTATTTTTGCATTCTAGGGCTTTTTAACTTGCATCAGTGAAAACTTCATTTTGATTTCATTTTTGCATTGCATCTCATTGAAAAAAGTAAAAATCAGTATTCTTCATCTGTGATTGCATTCTATAGAACATTAAAATCATCTTAAATTTTTTGAAAAACACACAAAAACATCATACTAGGACTCATTTGCCACCCAGGGTGAATCAATCCCTCTGCACTTTTAAACAACATTTCTGCAATCTTTTTGACATTTTTCTGCATTACAGTTTCTTGTTCTTGCATTTTGTTTTCATTTACAAATTATCTTCTTTTCATCATTTATTGCATCTTAGTTTTTTTGCATCATGGAATTTTATTTCAATACATTTTGGAATTCATTAAAATCATTGGTAGACATATGCAATTGTGCCTTTGGCTATGACCCTAATGACCTTCAATAACCTCATTCTCCTTGAACTCCTCATTATTTTCCTCCATGTGTAGTAGACATCATTAGAGAAGATGATGCTAGCATGAACAAGTTATAAAATGATTGTCTTGATAACCTAGAAGCAAATGCAACCTTTTATCCGTCCATGAGGTCACAAGACCTTCCCACTATTGCACCTCCTGATCACTTTGCATGTACTTACATCCTGAAGTCACTATAGGACCCAAGGTTCCTCCCTCAAGTGAACCTAGTCCCTCTCACCAATCACATTCATAACCCTTTTATGATCACAAAGTCACAAACACTTCTATCAACCTTGAAGAGATGGTAAAGGATTCACTATCTTAAGTAAACAAGGTTGTGACACAAAACATGAACATGATATCCATCAACTTCTTGAACAAAAATCAACTGAAGCACACACAACAAGACTAGGATATCAAGATCCTTCTCATCTGGATATACATCCTCTTTAACCTAGGATACTTCGGGATGTTGGAACAGTGATCTTAAATGCTCCTCCTAACTTAAACATTCTCCTTCCACGTGAATAACCATTATGTCCTTCTAATGAAAAGGATGTTAGGATCCCTATGGGTCCTCTTCCTCCTTCTATTCATAAACAGGGTGAATCTAGCAAGTGAAAATGACCTTGCAAACTCAAAAAGATCATGTTTCCCACACATCCTCCACTTGAATATGAAAGGAGACTTCAACTGCTCTTAAATAAAGGTCCTATACTCTCACCACCTATGAATAGGTTGGTTATTTTTCTGAAAGAATCTAACATCCCATTTTGCAAATATCATTGTATTCTTGGACATCGAACCAAAGAATGTCAAGACATTGAAGGAAATACTATATAAGTATCAATTCACTGATCTCGATTGCTTCCCCGTCATACCTTAATGCAACAAAATCCCCTTTTTCATCCCATAGTTGTAGAATTCCCTATTCTCACAATTACATGATTCTTTCACATCATCCACCTTGACTCATTCTTTCCTTTACACATTGTGGAGGGCAAGACATATTTAGCCTTGTCCTTGTAATGCACTTACCTTTGTCTCTTAACTATGTTATTCCTTTTCCACTTATCTTTTTAAGATTGAGAAACTAATAACTTAGTTAACGGTTGAATTACATTTGCATTACTTGTCCCTTTTCTTTTTCATGTGTGTATCATGTTTCCCCATATAGTGCATTTGATATTACTTCTCTCCATACACTTATTTTATTCATATCTCTCTTATTCTATATGTCTTCAATTGTCTTTTTCACTTTTGTTTTGTTTTCTCCTTTTGGGGATGACGCAAAGTGTAGAGACACCCTCTGTCTCTTCCATGTTGACCCACAAGGTCTTTGTCTCTTTCTCTTTTTGTTTTGTATTCTCCTTTTAGGGATGATGCAAGGCATTGAGACTAAAATGTCTCCTTCATGTTGACCCAAAAGCTTTTTCATTTTCTTTTACCTTTTCATTTTTGTTTCGCTTGTGTTTTCCTTTTGGGGACGATACAAAGTGTTGAGACCGCAATGTCTCTTCCATGTTCACCCAAAACAGACTTTATTTTTTTCCTTTGTTTTCACTCTCTCTGTGTCATTCTTCTAGTTATATGTGCTTTGGGGAATGATGAGAATTTCAAGCTCTTTAATAAAAACACATTGTAGCAATGAACATACTGACCCCAAATCCATAGATCCCTCATGTGTTTGGTGTGCTTTCTTTTCTAGGGGAAACTCCATTTCTTTTTTTTTCCTTTTTCCTTGACATGGCATAAGCTACCTTCAAAACATATGACTTGGCATAGGGCTTTCCAAGTTGGCTCTCATGTCATGTTTTCTTTTTTGCATTTTCTTTTCTTCTCTACTTTAAAGTAATTGCTCACAAAACGATGTGTAGTAATTCCTTTAAAGTGGGGGTATAAATTACCATCAATTCATTTGCATTCTCGGTTCCTAGTGCATCCTTTCCATTTACACAATGCATTTGTCACTTGTGGATGACATTGGGTGTGATACATCCTTCATAAGTGTGATCTTTCTAAGCATATTACATTCCTCTTGGCGGCCTGATGAGACACATTGCATCCCCTAAGTTGTGTATATACTATTCTTTGATTGGTCCTCTCTTGGAGACATTAGACACAATGTTCCCTAAGTGACTAACCTTGCATGAACTGAACAAGACTCCTTTGAATATCTTTCACACTTTTACACTTTACATTTTTGCATTTTACATTTTTTCCTTTTTGCCACCTTGCATAACACAACTTGCATGACTATGGTACTTTGTCCTTTTGTTCATAGTATTTTTCTTTGTGGTGCCTTGTTAGAGTTATCAATGGGTATAAATTTGATATGGTTGAGAGGGAAGCCCACCTAATGACATGACTTTTCCCCATAGCCACTTTTGTGTTTGTGAGTGCATACCAACTAGCGTATGTATCTTACCTTGTGGGTTTTCTCACCCTAGAGACAACTAGTTTTGTGGCCCCAAAGTGAGTACATTTGGGCCTTCTCACCCGGTGGACCATCCTATGTTTTGTTTCCCTAGAGTGAGTATACATCCTCAATTATCCTAGATCTAATTCACAACTAGTTGGATTGGCGATCGAAGCTTTATCCAATTCATCTCAACACGTATGTGTTCCTTTGTTCTTATGCTTAGTTTTCCATGGGATCTTCATCCTAGGGACTTGATCATTCCTCTTGATTGTTTTCATTCTATCTTGCTAGCATAAGTGCATTTGAACCTTTCTCTTGATCTTCATGGCTACTATAGTGTGAGTTTGAAGCAAGTTCATCCTCTCACTAAATTGGAGGCTAAATGTGTCATATAAAAATGGCCCCTTGTCATTTTCATGGCCTTTTAAGTCTTGTTTCATGGTGTTGGAACTATTTTTCTTTTATTTTATGCTGCAACATGGCTTGAACATGCTTATTTAGGTACAAAAACTTCAAATAATGACATCTTGTGAAGGTGTTGTGAAGTGTTGTAAGACATTTCTACATTTTTCTAGACGCTATTAATCACAATTCACCTAAAAATCACCTTTTTATTCATCAAAAAGTCCTATTTTGAAGTGTTATAAAGTCTTGTAACAAACTTTCATGCTTTTCTAGGCACATCTTCATTATTTATCTCTTTTTTATGCTTTATTTGACCCCTTTATGCTCTCATATGCTTATTTAAGTGTATTTTTTAGTATTATCCTAACAAACAACATTAAATACAACATATTTCCCTATACATATTTTTAGGTCCTAGATGGGACCCATTTGCCATGGATAGCCAATGAGTCCCCCTTGGCCCCAAATTCAAAATATTTTAAATTTCCTTTCAGGATTTTATTCAAAAATGCTTGATGATAGCCTGTGATGAGGTATGAGCAGGTAACTAAGGCATGAGTGTGCATAAATAAGTGATTTTCACATCATTTTACATTTCCTCATTCATTCAATAATTCATTCACACATCACCTCAAGCATTCAAGCATCTTACAACATCTTATCAAGCAATATTCAAGCACTTTGGAGCAGTCATTGACATTACTTCAGACTTGCATTGTCAAGGGTTTGGTAAGTTTATAGCAATTGCATGTTGTTATTTTATCTTTCCTTTTCATTTCATTATTTTATTAAAGGTTTGATTACCAAAAATGAGGTTTGACCAAGGAAAACACCTATTCACTAACCTTAAACCATTTTCCCCCTATTGCATATTTGTTTGTAGACCTAGGTATGTAGAATTGACAAGCTTTTTGGTGTTGAAGATTGGTTTACAAGTCAACTAGGTGCTTCAAGTCAACTTAAGGTTATTTTGAGCTTGGAGAAGGTTTCTTGTCCATTTTCTCACAAAATTGACTTTGACAACCTAATAAGCAGTGATTTCCAGATTTGGTGTTGTAGAGTTGCCTGCTATGTTTCTAGAAAATTGGGAGAGGACTGATTTTCCACCTGTGGTGAATGAGCCCCACCTTAGGACTGAAAATCTGAATTTTGTCAAATTCCAAATCTCGACAGACAAAAACTTACTTTTGATAGTTTTCATCAAGAGGACTAATTCGCCACCTTGGGTGAATGAGTCCCACTGTGAAAAATCAGTGATTTCAGCCAAAATCCACAACATTCCAGATTCATCATATTTTTCCCAAGGGAACTCTGTTTTAACTCATTCCTTTTTTTTTGCATATTTTATTCATTTAGTTCATTGTTGCATAACACAATGTGTTTTCAAACATAGCTTTAATTCACTTTTGCGTTCATTTTCATCCATTCAGATTAGTCAATTGCATATAGTTAACTTCATTTAGTTTAGACAACATCACACATAACATTATTTGAATGAACCATTAGCATTTTTTCTCCTATCTCTCTCCTTTTAAGTGAAAAACCATAGAAGAGCAAGAGTTGTCCATAGGAGCCAAAAATATACTATTCACATACACTATCAACTTAAAATTACAATGTGAAGATCATGTGTGATGAAATATAACATGAATATTTGTTGATATCCCACACACCTACAACTCTTATTTTGCACCAACCATCACCCTCATGGGGTAACAAGTTGTTGCCATGTGTCCAATTTGACATCACACTCCACTTATTGCACATCACAGATAGCCATGATTCTTATGAAGAACAAATGTGATGTAAAGATCACCCACAATATTATCTGATCATCAACCTTAAATCTGAGTCATTGAAGTCTTCATCATAGAACATACAACCATCACAATTAACCCTAGGCCGGTGTAATTCACAACTATGATGTGAATTACCCATGCGATAGATGTTAGATCATTTCCTTCATATTGTAGTAATTGATTCTTGAACATCACACATAGCCGTTAGATCATTTCCTTCATATTGATGTGAAGAAGGAAAGTGATGGCCATTAGATCTCCACATTTATCTTCATGCATTGATCATGGAACATCACACATCGCAACTTCACACTATACCGCCAGAAACCAAAATGTGATGCAAAGGGATGGTGTCATGGAAAAACAACTTAAGTGAAAGATTTTGCACATTGACAATAAGTTGTTTTAAAAGGTAGTCATGCCTAGGAAAATGAATAGATGAATAATATTTTAATAGAGGAAAAGGTATGAATTAATTGGTGAATGATGAGGTTGTCAAAACCGTGTCGGTAACTGACCAAGTTCTAAGAAATTACCAAAAGACTAATGAGTGACCAAATGAACTGAAAGGATGCACATTGTTGATAAAATAAAATGTTCTAAAAACCATGGTGATGATCGATGCAGTTCTAAGAACCATCCAAAAGATCGACAAACATTAGACAATCAAGTTTCCAAAGACTTTGGAAATATGGGTTAGGGTAGTAAAATGAAGGGGCCAATCAGGACATGGATGCCTAGGCATAAGTTATAACTCAAACCATCCAAAAACTAACTCAACCAGTCAATGAATGAATAAGAAGAATGACTAAGACACAAAATAATCATGTTTTAAGGAGGGTTTTAACGCTACAGTTGAACCTTGTGCATAAGAGTTGCAAACTGTAGCCCTCTCAAAACCCTCATCACACTCAAAACTTTGAGTAGTGTAACCCAAAACATCAAAAAGTTTACAAACTCCATCATTCTCCACTTCTTTCATCTTTAGATTCTCAAACAATATTTGGTAAGATTGCAAATTTTCTTGCTTCATACTATCATTTCCTTCATAGAGATTCTTAAGCTTATCACATATTTCCTTTCTAGTCTTGTATTGCAATACCTTGACAAAAAAAAAAATTCTAACCCACTCAAGATAGAAGTCTTTTCTTTAGCATTATTATCATGAGCCCTCTTTGTATTTTGATTAATGATAGGATGAGAAAGTTCAAAATAATCATTTTTAGCATCTCTCCATATATCATAACCTAGAGATGAGAGATAGGCATCCATACTCACAGTCTAGAAGGCATGGTTATTTCCATCAAATTGTGGTGCCTTATAAGAGGACTTCTTCTAAGCCATGTGTTCCAAGCCAAGATCTACCTGTATTTGTTAGGTTGCACCAAGGAACTCAGCTTTGATACCAATTTTTAAAACAAACAAATATACTAAGAGGGGAGTGAGTAAGTGTATACCTTAAAATAATTTAGTTCAACTTATCAATCAAAGCTTATAACTGCGTTAACTAGATAAAACATTCAACACAAAGCACAAAACCAAAACACTAAATTTATGTGGAAACCCAACAAGGGAAAAACCATAGTGAAAAAGCTCCTTGGAGCTACTATCCAATTCCAACCTCACAATATAAAAAAACAATTATAATAGATTTTAAGGTCTTCAACCTAATTAAGTTTACCATTCCCTAACTGACACTTACAAAATGTGGCTGCAACCTCAGAATACAAGACTTTGATGAATTAGATGATCAATCACAACACTTATCTTGCATCTAGCCCACTATCTTAAACACTTAAAAACTCATCTTCTTTTGGATCACTACCTCCATAATTCACACTTGCACTTTTTCCTTTGGCTCATTTCCTTAAGTACTCACTTATACACTTAAGTCATCTCACTACCTTCCACACATTACTTATACTATTGTTTTCAGTGCACTACCTCTAACATACATCAAGCACTTCTTGGCAATTTAGCACACATTCCTCTACCTTCAGGCACTACTTTCAGCAAATTAAATTGATCACACTTGTACACATTGATCACACACTTGATCTTTCATTTGTACCTTCCACATGCTTCAAAAAATTTATCCTTGTTAGCCACGCTAAAATATATGAACATGAAATGTTCAACAACCATATTGAGTCAGCTTCAAAACATCTATGAGATAGGGAAATTCAATATGGTCCAAGCCACTCAAATATTAACTTTTAAAAAACACATATATAAACCATATATAAATGATTACATAGAAATATCCTCATTCAAATAATATGATCTTCAATTGAAAAAATTTCAACCTAAATATTCATGCTCCCATATCAATAACTAAAATTTTCAAGATGACATGTAATCCTCCATTTTAAAAAAACCTAAAATTTTAATTATATTTTATAGCTAAAATGACTAAATATAGCCCACAGATTTAGGATGTGTTTAAGTCTTCCATTGATAAATGACAGACGCCCATGTGAATTGATCGGCTCATTTATTTCAAATACGTAGCCACCTAACTTTTCTCATGTCTCGCATTTCGTCTCATTTTATGTGCATGTACTCTCTTTCTTGTCCCAAACTGACAAGATGCGTCACACTATCCTCTAAACATTTGATTTAGTTTCCAACAACATATAGGTATTTGACGTTTATGTGAAAGACTGCATATCTGATGTCACCGCCTTATATTTGAGCATTTTTTTTCAAAACAATCTCCTCCCTTTTCTCACACGTTTCCAAAAGAGTTTGAAAATTCTAGGTTTTCTCATGCTTTTCCAAAAGATTGCTAACAACAGGCGTAATCAAAGTCATTCAATGTCACATTAAATGTTTTTGACTCTGTTCAATAATAAATGGGATGAGCTCCTATATTAATGTTTAAGAGTTTTATTACCGCAAGAAATAGCTAAAGGAACATTTGAATCCTATGCTTCCTACAAACTGCAATGCAAGAAATGTTCAAAGGAATGCATTTTTGGCTCCTCCTTTTCCTTCACACGATCAAGAAAATTTCAAAATCATGGAGAGTGTGTATGAAACTTGTAGACATGCAAAATTGGCATCATGCATTCGACTAGGTCATATTCATCCATTCAGCAAATAAATCAAGTTTATTTATCAATCTCCTAAAGTCATTAGTTTAAATTAAATAAATCAACTTGATCCTAACATCACCCTTCTTGATTAAATAAATCAATCATTTATTTAATTAAGTCTAAAATCACCTTTCATCCCTTTTTTATTTAAATAATTCAAAATATTCAAGTCAAAAGGGTCAAAACATCCTAATCATCATTAACCTAATCTAATCCTAATTATCCTAACTACCCATCACATTCTCTAGATTTTTCCACTTGCACCAATAAATCAATTTATTGATTTATTAAAATCAACATTTTTCACTCAACATGGTATCTTTGAGAAATATTCCCTCAAGTTTGAATTCAAAAACAAGTGGACATGTACATCCAACAAGTCGTTTATGAGCTCTTACATGGCTCTTACATGTTCCTTGCACAAGTCAAACTTAGCATTTACTCTCAAATTCAAATTTGAATTTCCCCCTCTTGGGCACATTTCCCAAATCTTGCACACTCCTCAACCACTCACAAGTTGGCAAGTGGCCTCTTTTCATTGGCTTTTTCTTTATCCCACATTCATCCATTTAGCCATTCTCTCATCAAAATAATCTATAAATGAAAGGATTCATTCTTGATCAAATCCTTTAAATATCATCCACCAATCCTATGCAAAGTCCTTCTCTTCATTGGAGAACTAATTTTGTCCATTGCATCATAGTATCTTCATATCAATTTCATCATTGAGCTTAGAAAAGGGTTGGGAAAGGGATATTTTCCACAATAGCACCAATCCACTATAAGATAAACATACTTCATGTTTTTCATATGCTTATTTAGCTTACTTTTTGTTATTTGTTTGCATTTGGGAAGTATTGATGTATTATTTCATAGAGATGTTGTTATTTTCTTTGTTTTAAACTAACCATACTAATGTGTGTTGTTTGTTTTCAGCAAATGCAGATTTCACCATCATACAAATACTTTTAAATGTTGGTTTACCAATATTTTTGATCAAAGCATTGTGTTTTCAAACCACAAGCAATATGGCATCCTAGCTCAATTGGTATTTTTTTCTTGGTGGGATTGCCTCATGCCCTTCATAGAAGAGATGATTTTACATGCAACCAAGGAAAAAATATAAAGGTATGTTAAGAATGAAGTCTTAACCTCTATATTTCAACCAAGATCAGATATGGCAAGTAACTTCTTGGAATCTAAGTTCCAATGCACCACTTTGATAAACTCAGTGAATGAGTCAATAGGCCACTACAAACAAGGGTTTTATTTGAGACTTTCCATTCGTGGAGATTGACCCATTCAGTGAGAGTCCCCTTTCAGATCCATCTTGTTAGAATCAACCGCATGATAATGGTGTTTCTTCCAATACCCACATTTATATCCCGGCTGGAAATACTCTTGGATTTAGAGTGTTACCGGTTGAGTCATTCCCTTGGGTGAGTAGTTTTTCCCCAAGGCAGGCCCTCTAGGATAAACAAAAGTGAGTAAAGACAAAATTTGTAACTCGATCAATCTTTGATGCAACAAAGAGAGAGAATATACGTGAGAATGCCCCCACTCACACTCGCACAAGATCTTGTTCAATTTTAAACCCAAATCGAAGTGTGGAGGCAATATTTTATGCAACTTAACGTCATAAAAAAAAAAGACTTTTGGTTCTCAAGATCGCCATGAAGTGTGAGAGAAGTGCATACGCCTTTTTAGATGAGATTACTTTGAATAAGAGATTACGAAACATGAAAAACACATGTTCATTTTAAACCTCAAAGCAATGATGAATTCATTTTAAAGCACCAAACAAAATATGAGGTAGCCTAAAACAAAAAATCAAAGCATACAACAAACTCTCCAAGCATTTTGAAATGTTCGCTTTAAGGCCCAAGACTAAAGATGAGTTAGCATGAAACATAAAATTAAGGCAGGTGACGGAAGCTCAAAGCATTTAAAAACGCTTTTGGGTTTCAAGTTTGATGCTCAAATCTTTAACTCCAATTTCTCTTTCATTTTCGTCCAACTCCAATGCTTGATTTTAACCTTACCTATAAGCATAGAGTTATCGCAAATTAGAAGTATACACTCATTGTAAAAATATAAAGCATGTACAAGGCATGTCCATAATTTTATGAAACAAAAATGATTGGAAAAATTTGATGAGTTATCTTTTGATGTAATTATAGCTCAATAAAATTTCCAAATGTCAAGACCTTTTCAATTCACATCCACTTGAGAGAAAGGACAATTATGACTATTAATTCAAAAAATTGCATTAATTGTACTAATAGTCATACAAATGTACAAGATTATACCAATGTATATCATGTTTGTTGAATATCATGAAGCAATACAATTTCTCAAATGTTGTAACAACTATAAAAGGAGAGACAAAATTTGTAATTTATCAACATACAGTCCAAACCCAATAAAAACTTAAGTAGAAAGCTTAAAACAAACACTACCTCACTTTAATAGTACTAAGTCCGTAAGAAAGGTCAACATATTTAACCAATGTTTCATTAAAAGAAAGCATTCTCCTCTAAGGTTTGAGACTAAGAAAGTCAAAAAGTGGCAACAGGTGTGAGGGCAAGTGCATGAAGTTGGTCACACTTTTGTGGCCAAATGGGAAAAAAATTTGGAAAGACATAATGCGCTTGTGTTATAATGCGAGTGCGTTAGGTGATCTTAAAAGAAAAAAACAAGTCAAATGTGTATCATTTTCTCTTTACTATTTCTTAGCTCTACCCATGGCCAAAAATCCTCACTTTCACGCTCGTGTTCTAGGAGGAAGGATTTGTGCAAATTTCATCAAGAACAGTTGGATTTTTTTTGCAAATATGGCGCCATGATGACGAAGAGATGCGGGAGGTAAGTATTGTTTCCTATTTTTTTTGAATTTGTTAGTTTGAAATTGATTTTGTTTGTTTTAGGTTAGATTTGATTGTTTTTCTAAAAATTTGTAGGAAATCCTACAAATCCTCAACAGAAAAATCCTCAACAAAATCAACCTCAACACCAAAATCAACCTCCCCCACCATTCTCTCAATTCCCTCTTGGCACTCAAGAAAATTTGAGGAGTGAAATTGAGAACAATAGAAAACAACTTGAGGATCTTATCAATAGGTTGAGTGATCCAAATGCTTCAATCACAAAAAGAATGCTTCTAGCAAATTCATTGAAAGACATGTTAAAAAATGTAGATGCAATCACCCAACAAATATCTAGATGGCAAGATTGGAGGCAGACAATTAGGGCATATTATGCAGACAAATTATCATATAAACCAGTAAAAGATTTAGAAATTACTAAAGGTGATTTGTGCTCTTTATTCACTGACCCTAAAACAAATCCAAATCTTACCCTCAATGCAAAGAGGTTTCCTATTCATTGGTGCCACCACCAAGAGATTAAGAACCATTTTTATGAAAGATGGTATATGGTCTTTGATTACCCATCGTGCAATAATTGTGAAGTCCCCAAATATTTTCTTAGGAAACTATACTATGAGTTTGTATTGAACCAAATCCCAAATTATTTTTATATGAGGGAGTTCTAGGGGAGAGGTGGGGGGTCAGCTCAGGATAGGCCCAGTGCATAGCTGAATCCTATGTGGCAAGGGATACGACCTCTCGCTAGGTCGCCTCGTGAGCAGATTGTGATGCCTATTGTTGCAAAGGAGAGTGCCAACATAGAGACATTGCAGGCGATCACAACTTTGACCTGGAGTGTCATCCATCACACTAGCCCTATTGTACAGCGTCATCCAGGGGAGTCTTCAAGTGGTGGCCTTCAAACCCATGTGTGTCAATCTTGCAGGGAAACTTGTTTGTATGACCCTACCAGCACTCAGGAGGGTGCTACACAGGATCCATATGCTACTACACAGCCTGATCTGTATGCATTTACGGGGATGGAGAGGATGGTTGACATTTTGCATGATGCATATGGCATTGACACTCAAGTGAAATTCAACATGTTCATTGAATTTAATTTATTAAATTTCGATTGTGAAATGCAATATTAACTAATTTGGTTTTACTATTTTATTAAAATTGCAGGGTCACAGTGTAGAGACTAGATACACCAGTCATCCACCTACTTATTTTTGTAGTACACCTATCAGTGGGGTATGTAAAGTTAGTAAACAATTATAAATTTATTACATGTGTTAATAGCATTGTTTTACGAATGGTATTTTAATATGTGCTTTTGAATGTTGAACAAGGTACTATTGGAGGTTTCAAGGAAACACCTTCGAGTGCTAGTAGATTTTATCAAACATTCACGAAGGTAATATAGAATTCAAAGAGAACTTAAGTAATGAATTCTAAGTTTAATAGATTTGTGTAGTTTATATTTATATTGTTGGTCACGTTGCATTACACATCATTCAAACTCAAAGCATTACTTCAAATTTGATAACTAATAATTAGAAATATATTTGTTTAATACTTGTACTCAAAATTTTGTTCATTAGATCTCATACATTATAAGTTATCACATGGATCGCTATTGTAACTTTTTTGTGATTGAATAATTTGTTGTTTTATTTTCAGATGTTGGTGACAGAAACACTGCCAAACATTATGAGGGCAATGGATATTGGTGTTTCCTCTACTATACAATCCTTGATGGCTCTGATAGGGGAGGTATGAGGAAAATTACTAAATTTCAATTTACATTCATTGTTATAGATGAACTAGTTCTAGTGAAAACTCAAACCATTATTGATTCGTAGTTTAATTCCTATTAGGATGGTTTATACAGGGCTTGAGCATGCCTGAGCATCAGTGTACAAATATTTCCATCAAGAAGATTGATCGTGAGATGGTCGTAAGTGATTATTTTGTTAAATATATTAATTTTTATAATGTAATTTCTATATATTAATGTCTTCACTTCTTATTGTAACAGTTGAAACTTCACCAGGAGCTAAACCCTAGGAGGAGGAGCAGGAGTACTCCTCGAGCACAATAGAAATGGGTGACAAAATTATCACCATTGGATCGCCCAGCAAAGGGAAGGAAAATTGTATTTGAACCAGAGCATGGAGAGAAATGAATTTTGAATGCACAAAGCCCTTTGTTGTATGCCTACATGGCAATTTTGTACATATTTTGTGTTGGATATATTTGACATTATATTCCTATATCGCATTCTCATAAGCCTATATGGCTATTTTGTAACTATATTTTATACTTATATTGACATATATTGATGTATGCGTACATGGCTATTTGCTTAATACAAATCTTTTTTATCGATGGTGTCCATGTTTGCAAATTATAAATTCATGGTTCAATAGATATGAGTTACGTGTATTCAAGTGTATACTTTACAACTTACGCACATATACTTTTTGACTTACGTGTGAACATCGAAAAGTGTGAAAATTTATGTGTTTCAAAGTCAAATGTAAGCCAATTTTGCAATTCTCAGTTCTTGCATACTCGATCTTATGGACTTATATTCCTTCCTAGCACATATTGTGAATATTTCTCATTTGGTGCAGAAGATAGATTCCTCATTTTTGAACCACCCATAGCACAGAGATTCACAATAAGACTTTAGCATTGGAACACTACTCCATACTTCTCTTGTCTAGACCATAAAGGATTGAAAATTCTTAATTTGATGCAATGATAGTCTCAAGATGAGAATTTATATAACCATGCCTATTTTGAAACTCCGCATCTAATACTGCATCAACAAGAACTTAAGAAGTGTTGCATAAGATTGTTAGGTTTGATAGGCCTTCTCTTCCCTAAGGGAGGAGAGCCTGCATCTTGAATTTTGAATAAAATTTTATGAAGCAAACATTTTACCTAAAAGCTTCAAACCTAGATGACATATTTGGCTAAGTCTATCTTGAAAATTATCAATGCATGTTCAAACTCTAAAGCAGATTCTCCCTGAAAAGCAAACTTTACCCTTTTTCCCAAGGAAAGAAATTGCAACAAGTTGTGATTTATCTTATTTCTTTCTCACAGTTCCTGGTCAATCATTCATGGCTCAAGATAGTTTCGTTCCAAGGCAAGGACACCCAAAAAATCACTGAGATTCTTCTACTATCTGCAAGAAAAAGGTTTTGGCTCTTTCACAATGTAAATAATTATGTAACGCTGTTTTCTTGTTTTCCTTCCACATAGAAAAATGTTCACACTTTTTAGATTGATCAATGATCAATAATGGTTGATTGTAAACACTTGACATTTTTATGTTTGAACTTTAATTTATAATTTTTTATCATGACATTTGAGTAGATCACTAATATTTTAATATTTCACTATGAAAGTGGTGGTGTATTTTTGCTATGGTATTTGACTATTAGTATGGTGGTGTATTCTAAAGTTGATTACTACTGAAAATATGTATATATTTCCAATTTTTATATGTTTTTGTATTACCAAACCCAAAACGAACCCAACCCCCAAAAAAATTCCTAAACTGGCGAACCGGGTTCTCGAACCCGATCCCGAACCCAAAACTGAACCGGTAACTAAGTAAAATATAGATTTTGTAGTTTATATTCATAATGTTGATTACATTGCATTGCACATCTTTCAGACTGACAGCATTGCTTCACATTTCATAACTAATAACTAGATGTCGATAGATGATAAAATTTCAATTACAATATAGTTTTTACAAAGTCAACCTAAGCAGTTATGCAATTACTTCACATTGCATAACTAATAACTAGGAGCAGCTGCCAATTGCATTTGGTTTTCATGGCATTCTATGAGACCACATTTCTTTGAGGCATTTTTTCAAACAGTTCACTGCCTTGTCTATACTACCACATTTTTCATACATGTCTACCAAAGAATTTTGTCAAATAGTTCAAGTGTTGCCTTGTTGCTATGGTTGAAATCCTAAAACAATTGCTTTCGAACAAGCTATGGATGCTTCGAAAAAATCTATCAAAAGCATAATAGTAAGCAATATCATAGACAAGGCCGTGAACTATTTGAAAAAATTCCTCAAAGAAATGTGGTCTCAATGGTGATGGAAAGCTATGACAATCCACAACAATTTTCTTGTCATGGCATTCATCATGCCATTCCATCACCATGAGATCACATTTCTTTGAGGCATTTTTTCAAAGAGTTCACTGCCTTGTCTATGCTAACACATTTTTCATACATGTCTATCAAAGCATTTTATCAAACAGTTCATTTCCTTGCTGCTATGGCTAAAAGCCTAAAATAGGTGCTTTTGAACAAGCTATGGATGCTTAGAAAAAATCTATCATAGCATAATAGTAAGCAATAGCATAGACAAGGGATGAACTGTTTGAAAAAAATGCCTCAAAGAAATGTGGTCTCATGGTGGTGGAATGCCATGACAAGAAATTATTATGGATTGTCATGGCATTCCATCACCATGAGACCACATTTCTTTGAGGTATTTTTTCAAACAGTTAGTTGCCTTCTCTATGCTACTACATTTATCATACATGTTTACCAAAGCATTTTATCAAATAGTTCGCTTCCTTGTTGCTATGGCTAAAAGCCTAAAATAGGTGCTTCCAAAAAAGCTATGGATGCATGGGAAAAATCTATCAAAGCATACTAATAAGGAATACCATAGAAAAGGCAGCAAACTATTTGAAACAAAGCCTCAAAGAAATGTGGTCTCAATGGTGATGGAATGCCATGACAATCCATAGCAATTTTCTTGTCATGGCATTCGTCATGTCATTCCATCACCATGAGACCTTGTTTCTTTGAGGCATTTTTTCAAAGAGTTCACTACCTTGTCTATGCTAACACATTTTTCATACATGTCTATCAAAGCATTTTATCAAATAGTTCATTTCCTTGCTGCTATGGCTAAAAGCCTAAAATAGGTGCTTTCAAACAAGCTATGGATGCTTAGAAAAAACCTATCATAGCATAATAGTAAGCAATAGTATAGACAGGGAATGAACTATTTGAAAAAAATGCCTCAAAGAAAATGGTCTCATGGTGGTGGAATGCCATGACAAGCAAATTGTTGTGTGGATTGTCATGGGCATTCCATCACCATGAACCACATTTCTTTAGGAACCAAAGGTTCATTGCCTTCTCTATGCTACTACATTTATCATACATGTTTACAAATCATTTTATCAAATAGTTCGCTTCCTTGTTGCTATGGCTAAAATCCTAAAATAGGTGCTTCAAAAAGGTATGGATGCTTGTGGAAAAAATCTATCAAAGCATACTAATAAGCAATAGCATAGAAAGGCAACAAACTATTTGAAAAAAAGCCTCAAAGAAATGTGGACTCAATGGTGATGGACTGCCATGACAATCCATAACAATTTTCTTTTCATGGCATTCGTCATGCCATTCCATCACCATGAAACCTCATTTCTTTGAGGAATTTTTTCAAAGAGTTCACTGCCTTGTCTATGCTAACACATTTTTCATACATGTCTATCAAAGATTTAGCCAAACAATTCATTACCTTTGCTATGGCTAAAATCCTAAAATAGGTGCTTTTGAACAAGCTATGGATGCTTAGAAAAAATCTATCATAGCATAATAGTAAGCAATAGTATAGACAAGGGAATGAACTGTTTGAAAAAAATGCCTCAAAGAAATGTGGTCTCATGGTGGTGGAATGCCATGATGGTGTAGGAGCACCCAAGCTCCTTGAGGATCATTTGGAGAGTCAGGAGATGGCAGGGGTCTTGAAGGCCTATAAACCTTTCCAGAGCATCAATAATAGCATTTTGAAGCCTATAATGGCATTTGGCATGGATGAGTGTAACAGGAAGATCAAAAGTCCTAAGGGTCTTGATAAGGACCATAGGACCAAATTGACTTGTAAATGGAACAATGATGTTCGAGGAGTTTAAATAGGTATATGATGTTTTAATTAGGTTAAATATATGTAGTAGTTTTGGAAGCTTTATAGTTAATAGGAGCTAATAAATTGCAATGTTGGAAATTCAAATTTTTGAAATCCAACTTTGGGTGGAAAAGTGAGTTTTAGGGGTTTTAATCACAATAATGTAATAAAATCAATTCTAATCAGTTGGGACAGTTGTAGGATGATTCTATAAGCCTGGAGAAAGCATTTGTATGGAGGGTCAGCTAATATTGCAAGTGTTGTATGGACTGCTATAGAAAATTAATAAAAACTTCAATCTTTCTGCATTTTCTTGAGTTTTTTTGATGAATCTTGATTCCTTTTGGTGTCATTCTCATTTGGATGGTTTAAGAACTTGTATTTACATGCATTTAACCTTTTTAATGACCTGAATAATGTTGGGAATCAGTTTCTTGTGTTATATTACTGACTGTCCTCAAAAAGTACATATTTTTCACTAGTTATGAGAGTCTTCATGAATAAATGATCCATTTCATGGGAGAGTGTGACTGAAAACTTGTGAAATGGATCATATCTAACTTTTATTATACATATCTAACAAGTTATTATGCAAGAAAGAGTGATTTTTGGGTGTACACCAAGTTTTAGCAAGGAAAAGGGCATGAAAATGGTGCCTAAAGTGTAGCAGCAGGAGATCTACCTTAATAAGGGGTATATTTCTGAGTTGAAGGTGTTTATATATGTTGATTTTTTGGTGAAAAGTCCAAGAGAAGATTCTGGAAGTGTTGGGAAAGCTAATTTTCAAGAGCCCCTAGTTTTGGAACAATTTATTGAGGGTTTTGTGATTTAGGGTGTTGAGGGTGTCAAAGAAGACTAATACCTTGAAAATATTTGGTTTGGGAACATTTTAAAACACTGTTGAAAGTTTCATAGTCAGGGGATAAATTTAGAGAGGGGTTTCTTCGAAAAGTGGGCTAATTAAGCCTTAAATTTGAGGAAACAACAAATTTTGGTAGGTTTGATCCAGAACAAGTGCCATAAATGATTTGATATGTTGTGTATCATCATGAATTACATCTGAGTCAGTCATTATATTTAGGAGTCCTTTGGGGAAGTTGAGTGAAAAGTCAAAAAACCATCGCTAGAAGCCTAGTTAAGGTGCAAAAAGTGAGTTTTGTCTAAGACAGAGGTTTGGGGCTTTGAAACCATTCAAGAAAAGTTTTTTTGAGTTCCTTGATATCACTCCAAGGGTTTGGGTCCATTAGGAAAGCATCTAAGTTATAAGTGCACTATTGAGGCTTGTCTCCATCAGGGTGCCTGGAAGAGTGTTTCAGATTGCATCATTGTAATCCTTGAAACTTTGAGTTTTGACTAAAGTCCCATCCCCTCTGTATCACATGACAAGCAAATTATTGTGGATTTTCATGGCATTCCATCACCATGAGACCACATTTCTTTGAGGCATTTTTTCAAAAAGTTCATTGCCTTCTCTATGCTACTACATTTATCATACAAGTTTACCAAAGCATTCTATCAAGCAGTTTGCTTCCTTATTGATATGGCTAAAATCCTAAAATAGGTGCTTCCAAAAAAGCTATGGATGCTTGGAAAAAATCTATCAAAGCATACTAATAAGCAATAGCATAGAAAAGGCAGCAAACTGTTTGAAAAAAAGCCTCAAAGAAATGTGGTCTCAATGGTGATGGAATGCCATGACAATCCACAACAATTTGCTTTTCATGGCATTCGTCATGCCATTCCATCACCATGAGACCACATTTCTTTGAGGCATTTTTTCAAAGAGTTCATTTCCTTGTCTATGCTCTTATGAATATAATTTATTGAAATTCGAGATGCTCTTATAATGTCTACGTCATAGGTGGTCATGATAAGGTTAAATTCAAATGAATTACTTGAAATTTCCTCATCAAGCTTTGCACGCACTTTTGTAATGGCTTAAAATAATAATTGAGATTTTCCAAGATCATAAAAATAAGGATGTTGCATTTCTTTTCTGCTTGAGATTCTCTTGGATGGCTCATAAATCTGCATTTTATGCAAGGGGACACCAATCAATGTTTGCTTGGTTACATATAGATACACAAAGTAAAATAAGATGATAGCATTGGCATCAACCAAACTAACGTGGATACAAGTATAAATTAATAAGAACCATTGTGCATATACTTACAAATTAATCCAATGAACCATCTAGGTCTGCTCTACTCTTTATTGTGTCAAGTATTGTCTCATGGTTAGACTCGCAGACCTTCCATAAGGTCTTGTTCAAAGGTCTACCCCCATATTTTCTCAAATGAACATTGGATGCCACGGCAAGGTTTGAGTAATGAAGAATATTACGATGCATGTCAAATTACTCAAACAACCAATGTTTATGTTCACTCTTATGTGGGTACCTTCTCAGCCACGTTCCAGTAACAACAACTGAGCCTCTAGGGTATTCAATGTTTTCTCCATCTATAATTGGGGCTTCCAATTTCTTTTTTGCCTCAACACGACGACACAAGTAATAGTATGTACCCTCTTCATTGTCTTCATCTGCAATAACTGCATAAACATGCCCTACATTTGTATGTGTGGCATATCTCTTGGAATTAGTCAACATTATGAATTCAGTACAAAGTAAGATAACAATATGGAATTTCAAATACTAAGAAAGTAGATATATTACCTGGTTGAACTAGATCCAATACATGGTCAAAGTCGACTGGGTGTGTGCAAGAAGTTGAGTCCACTTTTTGGCCAAAAAGTGGAAGTGGTTTCCCTAATTTTCATAATTTGACACATTTGACCTTAAAATTTGAAGCACTTAGAGATGGAATCTTCAAAAAAGTCATTAATCATAAAATGTAGTAGTCGGAGTCTAGTTTCCAAATATGTAATTTATTTCAATACCCAGATTGTAAAAATTGAGTTTCAATAGGTGTTTCTAAAAACCACTGTTTAAAAGTCACTTTTTTATACCATACCATGCACGTGTACGACATCCATATTTTGACCTAAATTATCATATTTTCTAAATCCTTTTGGGAAAAGATTTGTGACTCACTAAGTGCTTCAAATTTTAATATTTTTATAATTTTTATTGAATATATTTTTTATTAAATATTTATTAGGGCATATTGTCATTTTGAAAATTGCTGGCGTAATGACACGCGATAAGATGACGTGAACTTGTCATTTTTGATTTTTAAAACCTAAAAGAATTGTCTCAAATTTTCTCCGCAATCCTTCGCCTAAATGTTATGTTGATCAAAAGTTATTAAAATACTAAAAACCTTGACATTTCAAGTTTATGGACCAATTTCATCAAAAATTATTTGAACAATAGAAAAAATCATGCAATTGCAAAAAAAATACATATTTGGAATCTACACAATCTCATCTATAATGGGCTTTTAATTGTGAAAGAAATTCCGCAAAAATAAAGTCTTCAAAACATATGTCCAAAGTCATTATTTTCCCTCGCGGACATTAACACCCACCTCTCAAGTTGTAGGTCAAATTCAGGGTCCAAAGCTTAGGTTCTGTCCCTAAGCCATTTCCTAACCAAAAATGTGTTTCAAAAACCCGCCAAAAATTCATAATTTAAAAAACAGGATCTTGTTTTAAAATGGGATCCCGTTTCAAAATGGGATCCCGTTTTATAAAAAAACCATTTTTTATGGTTCTATGAAACGGGATCCCGTTTCATAAAAAAGCCATTTTTTATGGTTCTATGAAACGGGATCCTGTTTTGTAATTCTTCCAAAAACAAAAATTTCCAAAAATGGAAAGTTTTCAAAAAGGGATCCTGTTTTGAAAAAACTTTCTCCAAAATGGAAATTTTCTGTAAATTCAGTTTATTTTCGAAATTTTTCAAAAACGGGATCCCGTTTTAAAACTTTCCATTTTGGAAATTTCCGCCTTGGAAAAATTCTCAAAACGGGATCCAGTTTTGAAAATTTTCAAAAATGGAAATTTCTTTGAAACGGATCCCGTTTTTTAAACTTAGGCTCAGGATCCCGAAGCTAAACGGGATCCCGTTTATTGAAAGTCGAATTCTTTTTTTGCCTAAGGCAAAAACTTCCATGTTTCGTGGACTCAACTTTGTGCACTTACCCGACTGATGATTCCATACGTGTGAAGTGGGCTAAGATAACTTTTCAACCATTTGTCAAACCACTCCCCTAACTTACAATCATTCCAGGCTTGCATTGTACATGAAGAACAAAAGAATGCCATCTTACGTGTATTGATACTCCATGAACCTGCATTTGAGCTAAGGAAAGAGTACAACTCACTCGATCCTGTTAGTGTACAACAATCATCATATGGTGCAATGTTAGTAACATCCATCAACCAAAAAAAACTACGAACTGAAGACGTACCTTCATTACCTGGACCCATCGAACCATTACACCACTCGATGATTAATCTTGCATCTGTCAACTGTGCATTGTCTTTATACTTTAACTCTTCTCATGCTAATGCTCTTTTCACGCATGCTCGTACACCGTCATGCTCCCCCTTTCCATGTCCATCCTCACAAAAGTTCCACATATGTTGAAAAAGTGTAGCGAGATGCATCCTGCACAACCAGTAGAACATGTGCGCGTTCTTGAACTATGCTGCACAGTTATCTGACCATATTATATGTCAATCATATCATATGCCCCTCTGAGCCAAATGATTGTAGAACATCTAGAAGCAACCTTGCATGAACTTTGGAGAATGAGTGCGATCATCACTAATATAAAAGTGATACTCCCTCAATACCTTCCTTTCGTCCTCTATACTTTTAGTTGTATGTATGAATGTTATGTGCACAAATATCAAAACCTATGTGGAGTTGTAATACTGTGACTGCACCTCACGCTATGGCTATAGAGTGTAGTTCTCTACAAATTAAACCACTGATACTATGCTACCAAGTGGAAAGGTGTCCTTGAATATCTTGAATTGTGTGTCCATCCATCAGGCTCTATGGGTATGCCTTGCATACTCATACACTAGATACTCATGAAACATGGATATGAACTGATACAATGGAATCTTCTGAATAACCAACTCACACCTTTTTTCTTCAAACCCATCTTTTGTAGTATATGCCATTGTTCTATACTTCCCGAACTCTAATAGTTTTTGTCCTGCCTCATATGTGCTTTCCATATGTTGACATACTAGCATTCGTTGCAAGCCACCACAATGCTCTCATGAACCATCCAAGCATGTTGTCCTATAGAATATTTGGCCATCCTCTATTTCACATAAAATTTTTGATAAGAAATTTCTTGAAGATTTTCGTGGGGCTTTTATGCCACAATCCTGCAAAACATCATTAGTATGCAAATGCAAACATATAGAACGATAAACATCATAATGGTTAGAGAATTCAATATGTAGTTTATAGCAACAAGTAGTGCATGCTTGATTTATCTTGACATAAAAAGGTTTAAACATTTCAAAAAATCTTTGAGAAATACTAATTTGAGGATAAGAATTTTGAAATTTATGAAAAAATTAGGTTTGAGTCGTATCCAAAAAATGCTTTGGATGTGGCTCATGGTTTCGACTACCAATTCTCCTTCTTATGACATCCCTTTGATTCAGAGATGGCCTTGTATTATTCTTCCAATAATCTTCAATTAGTTTTCTCAATGCTTCAACAAATTTTTTATCTTTGTGTGGCAGTCTCTCCGAGAATGCCCATAATTCATTTGAATTGGTGCCCTCAATTCTTTGCCACCTTTGAACGGCTTTTGATAAAGTTTTTCTACTAATTCCCATTTTTTCACTTGTTTTTTTAATGAGGCAAGATCTCTTTTTTTGATAGCTTACCAAAGTCGATGTAATGACACGTTGGGTGACATTACTATCCTTTGAGTGTGAGGTCTTACCCACACTATCATCAGCATCCATTATATTCTTCACAGTAGTGTTTTTACTTGATGCATTCGATGTTTTCAACCCAAGAGTCTTCATGATGTTTCTATACTTTAAACCCCACATCATTTGAACAAATAGTTGACATCTTGCAGTCTCATTTAGCCTTTCAAAGAACATTTGCCAAATCTCATCAGCATATCTTCTACAAGTGCATTCTGGAATCTTACCTTCCATGTGCTACAAAATATCCTCATCAATATTAATCAAAAACTTTGGCTTTCTGCGCAAATTTCTAGGTGGTGTTCTCTTAGGTACATACATCTCAACATTAGCAATTTCATCAATATTTAATCGAGGGTGGAATAGAAGACATACCTTGTTCCTCAACTCCGAGTGATCATGTACTCTCAACTTCAGATATGGTGGATGGTGTCCAACCACACTCACTTGTGGTAGATGGTGTCCCTCCATATTCGCTTGTGCTTAATGGTGTCCCTTCGTATTCACTTGCGGTAGAGGGTGTGTCTCCAACTACGGTATCTGCATCTCCCCTAGCATGACTCTTTCGCATTCGTGGCCTTTGTGTTGCCAATTTCTTTTCTCTTTTTGATAGTTGAGGTTCCTCTTCAACTGGCTTGTTTTCACTAATCGTCTTACCTTACCTTTCAATGATATCTCATCCATTTTTCTTTATCTTGATGGCTTGAGCTGATCATCTATTAGTTTTTTCCTTTTAACAACATTGCTTTACGCATGACGTATCAATTTTACCAGGTAAAAAGTGCTGTTGTCAAATTAATCCAATTGAAAGCTTTGGAAGGCATACACAAAGAAAGTCAATGAAAAGTTGTTTTGCATAACTATTTGACAAAATAACTCTAACGATAGTTGAAGATAATTTCAAAGAAAGTCAATTGTTAACGAATAAAATTCCTAAAAAGATGTGGTTTAAAAGATCGCATAGGAAAGTGTATCTAATTGTGTGATTTAAAATGTCCATTGACAATCTAAGGTTGTAACATGACAAACTGGTGCAGGAGCACCTAGGTCATGAAATTCCTTCAAAAGGATAATTTGTTCAATTTGTAATGTTCAAGTAAATATGATGAATTTCAATGTATTTGCACCATGAAATAGGTCACTAGGTGATATTATTGAAAAGTTGCTTTTTTATAACAAAAGTTGTCAATTATCATAAAAATGTAAAATTGCACAAAAGCAGGAAGGTGAAGAGTCCTTTTTGTGGAAGGGAAAGGTTGGGTTGATGAAGATGAAGAGGCAGTTATTTCAACTAATTTAGAAACCTTTAAAAAGAATTGTAAGCTCAAGAAAGGCATATCTTGTATCCCAAAAATCCATAAAAATTAATAAAAAAACCTCTGCTTAGTTATTTTGGAAAGATTTTCTATTCTTTTTTTCAAGTTGCATAGTGATTCAAGTATTCTAAGATTTGATTCTTGAAAGTTGTAGGAATTTTAATTCAAATAATGAATCTAATTTGAACTTAGTTTCCTAAGTCTCAGTCTGTGGTTTCATTAGAATTGTTTAGAGAGTCTAAAAAGTGATTCTTAGCCATTCCACCAATGTAGGGCTAGTACGTCAGTGGAATGGATCATATTAGTGTCTTTTCAATGTGAAGATGTGTGTGGAAAGGGTAAATAGAAATAAGAAGTCTGGATACTATTGCATGAACAAAATTCTGAATTTTCTCATTCAAAAAAATGGTGTTTTCAAGTAGGGTTTGAGGAAACATGTAGAGGAGCTTAGAAATGATTTCAAAATAATTTGCAGACATAATGAAGCATGTTTCAATTGTTGGGTGGAGTAGTAGAGGTTTTGCAAATGTTTCATTAAAGAAACCCTCATGGTTGGTGTGTTTTCACCCTATAATCAAATGTTTGCTGATTTTGTGTATTGATGGGCGTTTCCCATCTTGAAACTTGTTTATTTGTGAGTTTCTACACATGGCCTAAGACTTTTTGCAAGTTTGGTGGATTAGTGAGTAGTTCTATGATGACTTGCTTTGATAAATTGACCTATTTAAGGGCTTTTACCAGTAGACAGCATGTTGGTTCTACTATGTTTTGTGAAATAAGTGTATAAACTTTTATAGTATGTTGAAAAGGATCAAAATAGGCCTGAGAATCTATATTGGGATTGTGTAAATGCATTATGATAGAAAAGGAATCACCCAATTAGATGGAATGTTGGCCTCCTAGAGATATTTGGCATTGTTTGCTAAAAACAAAGAATATGTAGAAACGGCGAAAGGAATGTTGTTAAGTGCTTGGGAGCAATCTCATTTGTGATGCCACAGTTGTGTCTATGCTACATTAATGTTTTGAAGGTAGGTGTAGAAATATTTGATGATTTGGGCATATGTTTCCAATATGGCAATGGTTTCTTGAATGCAAAGTAGTGAGTTGTCTACTCTTGATATATTGGAATATTACAGAAATCAAAACATGATGAAATTGGTATCTTAAAGGTCTGGTGACAGTGTTAAACTAATGCTACTTGTTGTTGTTACAAATGGTGTTTAAGTGAAGATAGGATGATGGATGTGTTGATTTGAGCAAAGATATCTTAAATGGCTAGGATGATGTTTGATTGCAGGTCTAAGGAACAAAGGTGTTTGATTGTTTTTTCCTTGAAGGGGTAAGTTGAGTTGATGAGTGATTGTTGTATTGTTTATGACAAGAACAAAGTTGAAAGTTGATTCTGAAAATGGTTTGCTATATGGAGATGGTGAATTGGCTACTGGTAGCCTTATAACTTGAAATGAAATAAATGGATTTTGGTTGAATGAAAAGTAGTTTTGGATGAATTTGACAAAGTTTGTATAGATTGATCTTTTACTCTTTATTGATTTGAGAAGGAAGTTCCCTAAAGAAATGATGTTGTTGAGTGGCTTGGCAATCTGATATTGCATCACAAACAAACAATTTGATCAACATGGAATAAGCTAAACAACAAAAATGAAAGCAAGCCATAATATAATGAAAGAAAATGTACAAAGATTTCACATACCTAAGAAAGCAAAGTTTCAAATAGAGGAGTTCTACCCAATTATGCAACCTTTGCTTCTTCCTTCCTCAAACTCCTCAAAAATTTGACTTCTTCAAAAGCTTGTTCCCCTCCAAATTTCAATTCTATATCAATTATCACTATAATTCAAGCTTGAATTGATATTATATGCCTCTCAACATGAAAACTCTGCTATTTCATGCAAAGGTGATGGAAAGAACATTCAAAAGGTGATGGAATCTCAAAATCATGCATGCACACTTCACTCAATCACCAAAAAGCTACTTTTTGTCGGAGCATGCGCAAAACTTGGAGAATATGCAGAATGTGGGCCGACATCACAGGTATATTGTGATTTTTTACCATTTTTAGTGATAACACGAGTGCGTTATTTAATCCTAAACGAACATATCTCTACTGGTTAGTAACGCACTTGCATTATGATAACCATGTCACCCATGTTTGTCAAGCTTCCTCTCAGAACTATCTTCCAATGGCTCCCATTCAGCTTCTCTGGTTGGTCCATGAGGCTCCACATACGATGGTCAAATAGTCAAACTATCTGTGTCTCCCTAATGCCAACATAGTCAGCATTCGATATCGCCAAGAGTCCTTACAATCGACAAGAGGTTATATCAAGTTCACTCGTTGCATTGACTTCATTTTTCCCTTTGGCAAGACTATCGCTCTTGCCAGGACCTCACGCCGAGCCTTCATGTTAATCCCTGTGCATCCACCAATCGACGAGACTCGTCACTTTCGCCAGGACTTCATACTGAGGTGCAAAAGTCACATAGACAATAGAACTTACATCGGCGAGACTATCATCTTTCACCAAGAGATCATACTGACGTTCAAATACTTTCTCTGAAGTGATCAGCAGTCAGCAAGACTTTCGTTTGTCGCTGAGACTTCACACCGAGACCCTTTTAGTTACATCGAGCACCGAACGGTCAGCAAGACTTCACACATCAGTAAGAATTCTTACCAAGCCATCACATGTTACTCTGAGGACACCAAGAAAATGCTATCAGCGAGACATACCACTCTTCACTAAGAGTTCTTACCGAGTTCTCCAAGTTACCCCGAGACCACCGTTCACTAAGAGTTATACCGAAGACCGCTCATCATTGGTGAGACTCTCCATCGGCCGCTGAGACTTCATACCAAAGTCATTGTGTCACCGCAAAGACTCCAAGATTTCCCCCATCAGCGAGACCTTTCTTCATCACTAAAGCTTCTTCCTGAACTAAGCCTTTTGGCCAAGGTTCTTCTCGATAAATGATATGTATGGCCTATCAGCCAGAGATCTCCACACTGTAAGAGAACATACCAAACACAACATGTCACACCAAAGACTCCAATGTGTAACCGTTCGGCAAGACTCCTGCAAGGTCACAGCAACCTGTACAAAACATAAGGTTACAAATCTGCTCATCGGCCGGACATAGAATATGTCACACAAACTTGGATCCATTAGAGGTTTTAGGCTATGGGATTGAGACATATTTTTCCAACATAGGAGGGAGAGGATTAAGAGGGAGAGAGAGACCTAACAGAGGGAGAGGGGGTGGGAGGGAGAGGGTTGAGAGAGAGAGA
>VDFB02102718.1:0-24783 GCA_007258455.2 Sequoia sempervirens | reverse complement strand
CCCACAATGACATCTGAAGGCTGTCTTCTCTATGTCTTGCTCACGGACTCTGATCTGATGATAACCCGACCGTAAATCAATTTTTGTGAAGTAACAAGCACCATGGAGCTCATCAATAAGCTCATCAATCCTCGGTATCGGGTATCGGTTCTTGATTGTCCTCTTGTTCAGGACCCGGTAATCAATGCACATGCGCAACATTCCATCCTTCTTCTTCATCAATACAACAGAAGAAGCGAACGGTGATTTGCTAGGTCTAATGTGACCCATAGCAAGTAACTCCTTTATTGTTTTCTCGATCTCATCCTTTAATCTTTTAGGATGCCTGTAAGGAGTTATCATAACGGGTTTCGCACCCTCCTCGAGCTCAATGATGTGCTCTATCCCTCTGTCTGGAGGTCTACCTGGCGGAATATCACTGAACACCTTGTCATGCTTGACTCTCAACTCCTGAATGTCCGGATGATATTCTGTCTTTTGCTGTCCCTCCTGTAAAGGTGCTAGATGACACTGCAGCCCACTCTACCATGTCATGACGCATTAGCCGCTCCATTCGGCGAAAGGAAATTGTTTTAAGGTCGCTGTCCCGTATTGCCTTAAGTATATGTGTCTTCCCATCGACCTCAAAACGAATCTCCATGTCCTTGAGACGAAGTGTGACCTCCAATGAGTGCAACCACTTCATTCCCAGGACTAAATCAATGTCTCCCATATTAACAATGTAATAATCTGCCTTGAACTCATAATTGTTCAAGCGTAAGGGGAGATCTCTAATCATGCGCTCACATCTCAAAGTGTATCCATCTGCCACTTTGACTCTGATGCCCTCGAAATCCTCAGTGATGAGTCCTCGTTTCTCAACGAATCTAGCATCTATAAAGTTATGCGTGGCTCCTGTATCCAATAGGGTAATGACCCTCTGACCTGCTAATACACCACGAAGCCTGAAAGAACCCTCCTGCTGGATGCTAGACAAACGGGCCTCCTGTATCTGAAGCTCGGGCTCTATCTCTGCTCTCGGCTCTGGAGCCTCTGACTCCGAATCATCTGTATGCTCTGGCTGATCAGAATTTTCTGATTCTGAGTCCTCATAGTATGCCCACATCACACGATTTGCCTTGCCCTTAGGTCTTAGAGGACAATCGTGACTGGCATCATATGGTCCCTTGCAGTAGAAGCAAAGCTTCTTCCTGCGAAGGTCATTCAAGGCCTCACGATCCAAAGGTGGGAACGCTGATTTACCTTTCAAATCGTTTTTATAATCTGATTTGTCTTTGTTATAATCAGATTTATCCTTGTTTTTATTGAAGCCCTTGTTATCTCTGAATGATGAAGAACCTCTGGAGTTGAATTTATTTGACGGGGCTGCGAACTTCATGTTACGTGCTTTCTTCATCGCCTCCTGTAATGATGGAGGATCAAAGGCTTTGATCCAGCCTCTCAGTGGCTCGGTCAAACCCTCCATAAAGAAAGAGAACTACCAACCGCCTCTCAGATATGCTCGGAACCATGACGGATAGTCTCTGAAAATCACTGATATATGTCTCGAGACTGCCACTCTGCCTCAACTGTGCTAAGTCTCGGAAGTAGGTTTCCGGATCCTTCCGGTCAAACCTCTCTACCAATCTATCCACGAACTCCTGGTAGGTAGTAATCCTGTCGTGCTGTAAGGTCACCATACCGTGGTGCCACCAGTCGTATGCTACTCCCTCGAGGTGCAGTGTAGCATATCTAATAGCGTCTCTCTACGCCATCGGACGCAAAGTGAGGAATGTATCAAGCTTGCTAATCCAAGTTTGGGCTGTCATCTTCCCACTACCATCAAACATCACCAGATTAAGCCTGTTGGTTGCATGTTTGAGATCATTATTCTGCTGTCGGGGTCTCCAATCCTGTCGAGCCCTGTTGTGTTCTCGCCTCTGTGTAACAAAACGGTCAAAAGAGATTCGTTCTCTGACTGCAAGAGGTATCAACTCCCACTCCTCGTTCGCTGCCATAAGGTTATCAGCAAATAAATCCTCGTGATCATCACCTGGTAAAGCCTCATCGGGCTCCTGTCTCGTGAAAGTAGGCCTAGTAGGCCTATCTG
Organism: Sequoia sempervirens; assembly: GCA_007258455.2. NCBI lineage: Eukaryota > Viridiplantae > Streptophyta > Pinopsida > Cupressales > Cupressaceae > Sequoia > Sequoia sempervirens. The sequence continues at coordinate 22,694 of VDFB02102718.1, read as the reverse complement.
CTGTCCGTGACACTATCCTGGGAGCTCTCCGTGACCCTGCCTCACTCCTGTCATCGTCACGATGTGGTGACGGTCTCCTCGGAGTGCCTAATCTCTGTAGTGCCACTGTCAACTGCTGCAATACCTCAGTCGACAGTCGTTGCCCTGCACGTATATCTCTGAGTGCAAGCAAGATCTCTGCATCGTCCTGATCCCTGTTATTCTGTGGGATCTCTGTCCTCGGTATATCTGTCATGTCAGCCCTATCATTCCTGTCAGCCATGATTTCTGGTTGTCTGCTCAAACTGCGCTGCCTTTCAATCAAGGCACGTCTGCGTGTATAATACCTGTATGTATCAAATTCCTCTGGCTGCATGTGATGGCTAAACCCTAAGGATGGCAGGATTTAGCTCTGATACCACTGTAGAAACCCTAGTTTCCCCCTGACACTGATTCTGACTGAAGTTTTATGTTTTTCTGACGTTTTTGGTTTTTTTGCAAATTTTGAGGTTTTAATGCAATAAATGAAAGGTACGGCTTTTCTTGAAAATGATAATAAATTCTTTAAAAATGCTAGATGAACAATATGTGTAGGAAATACAATAGAGAATGAAGGCGTTTCATCTTTTATTCATTTGAGCTCAATACAATATAGATCGGCTAATCATGCAAAGAGTAAATAATGATTTTTATTGGTAAAAACCTGGTAACCAGCAAGCTTGAAGATTCGTACGGCTGCAACAAAGAATGAAGCTTCCTCCAGTCTGAAGATCCCAGATGCCTCTAGCAACCCCAGCGCCCACACAGGTGAAGAGTGGCGTCCCAAGTGATAGGCGTTTTCTTCAAGAAGCAAAACACGCCTTAATGAAACAGTACGGCCCAGGTACAGTATGGTACGGCCTGCTGACAGCAGCAAATAGAATTTGTACGGCCTCCCTCTGATGTCTCTGAAAGATGAAGAATATATGCGCCCAGATAATAGATGCCTTCTGAATGAAAGAAATGTGCTGAAGCTCTGTAAATGAATTATTCTGAAGATCAATGATTTCCTCTGTGTGAGAAAACCTCTGCTAGCAATAGATCAAGTGATATTTCACTCTCTGAATTGCTTTCCGCTGGAGATGGCTCGTTCCCCAAGGAAGTCGAGTTCAAACCCTAAAGTCTGTGCTCAGATCAATTTGATCAGTTCTCAAAATCCAATAATAACATAATGGCCCAAAACCCAAGGCAAAATCCTCTTAAGGCTGAAAAGTGCGATTTCCTTAAGAATAGGGTTTTGATAAAATATTCACATTTTAATATTTTAATATTTCAATAGTCTCCCGCTGAATAACTTTTGGGTCTTTACATCATTTTTATTCATCGGAGAATCAAAATGCCAGTTATCCTCAACCTCCCTATTTGTCTAGACGATGCCGCTTTTCATTTGAATAACCCCTTTTTTGCCAAATTGCCCGAAGCTTATGCGATTTTCGATCCAATTGTTAATGTAATGCCAATTATCCCTCTGTTCTTTTTTTTATTAGCCTTTGCTTGGCAAGCTGCCGTAAGTTTTCGATAACGATAATTTGACAAAAAGTTTTGATTCATTTTTGTATTCACTTGATACAAAAAAAATGGATTGTTTCAATAGTTACATTCTAACTATTTAGATTGGATCACTTTCATTAATCAAATTGATGTAACACTCTTTTTACTTGTTCTGATGCTTATTTTGCGGTACATCAATTATAAACTGGCCCCCTTTAATGATGGCGCACCCCTCAAGGCAAATCACTTAAGTTATAATTTTAAATTATAACTTTATATTATATCCTTAATTAATTAATATTTAATCAATGTAATTAAATATTAATATTTCTCCCGCTACTTATCCGTTTCCTGTTCCGTCTGATGCTGACGAACTCTGAAGTGATTCCGGATGCCGCCAAAGCCATACTACTAAAAATAGCAGGGGTCCCACACTGCCTGCCAGGAACTGCTAAAAATAGCAATTCTGCAAAAAGCCTCCGATCGAGCCAGAACGAAAGACCACTGATCAATTTCTGCTAATTGAAGCTGAGCCAAGCTCCGAAGTGACCCTCTATCCAATCAATCAGCCTACGAGGGTCGTGTGATAGGCCAATCCTGTCCTCTGAGAGATGTCACTGAGAAGGGGACATGACAAAGTCTCCAGCACTCGGCACTCTACTGTCACTCAGTAGCAAATCCAGAAAACTCGACGCCTCATAACCGTACAACTCCATGAAAGGTGACATCTGAATGGTCATATGGAATGTCGTGTTGTAACAATACTAATACAAATGAATCCATTTGACCCACGCCTTCTGCTGCCCTGCAATATAATTTCTAAGGTTCCCTTCCACCCATTTATTCACTATCTTCGTCTGCCCATCTGTCTGCGGGTGGTAACTGGTGCTCAGTGTAAGCTCGGTCCCACAAAGTCTAAATACCTCCTGCCAGAAGTGACTCAAGAACCGACTATCTCTGTTGCTCACAATGCTCCGAGGCAACCCATGTAGTTTGAATACCTCACGAAAGAAGACCTCTGCTACCTATGTAGCTGTGTAGGTAGTGGTAATCGGAAAGAAGTGGGCATACTTCGTTAGCCGATCCACAACTACATATATGCAATCTCGCCCTTGGGCTTTAGGCAAGCCCGTAATGAAGTCCATCAACAGGCATTCCCACTTCCTATCAGGAATCGGAAGTGGCTGCAATAAACCTGCCGGGTACGTGTTCTCCTGCTTGTTCTGCTGACAAACAGGGCACTCACGCACGTATTGAAGAACATCTGCCTTAAGTCCTTTCCATGTGAATCTCTCCCGAATCTGTCTGTAGGTTTTGAAATACCCGGGATGTCCTGCTGTAGGCACGTCATGAAAGGCCCGCATGATAATGTTCTTCACCTCTGAACCTGGGATCAAATATATCCTGTTCTTGTAAATGATCAAGTCCTTCACAAGCGTGTACCTGGTATCAATCGTTGATCCCTCAACAATGCTGGAGGCCCAAGTATCCTTGGCATACTCTGCCACAATCATATGCCTCCAATCCTCCGTAATATGAACCATAGAGCTCAAATATGGCCTGCGTGAAAGAGCATCAGCTACTACGTTCTGTGTACCTTTGATATACGAGATATCAAAGTCATATGCTTGCAATTTACTGACCCACTTTTGCTGACGATCATTGAGATCTCGCTGCCCCAAGAAGTGTCCCAAACTGTTATGGTCAGTTTTGATGCAAAATTTGCTGCCAACAAAATACTACCTGAATTTTGCTAAGGCATGCATGATAGCGAGCATCTCCTTATCATATATGCTATAAAGTCTCTCTGGCCCTCTGAGTTTACGGCTCTCATACACAATCGGGTGATTGTCCTGCATAAGCACCGCACCAATGCCCTCACCTGATGCATCGCACTGAAGCTCAAAAGGCTTCGTAAAGTCTGGTAGTGCTAAAACAGGGCATGTAGTCATCAACTCCTTAAATCTCTCAAAACATTCCTGTGCCTCAGGAGTCCAAATAAATGCACCCTTCTTCAGTAAATCTGTCATAGGGGCTGCATGTCGTGAATAACCATTCACGAATCTGCGGTAGAACCCACACAAACCTAGAAACCCTCTCAACTGTGTCAGGTTTGCCGGTGTAGGCCAGTCAATAATGGCGCGAATCTTTTCATCCATCCGCACTCCTCCTGCACTGATGATATGACCTAAATATAACAATTCGGTCATTCCCAAGTCACATTTGGATTCCTTGGCGTACAAGGACTCCCTCTCCAGAATACTCAACACGGTCTCCAGGTGAGCCAAGTGCTCCTGCCATGTCCTGCTGTAAATAAGGATATCATCGAAGAAGACCAATACGAATCTCCTCAGCAGTGAATGAAAAACCCTGTTCATCGTGGACTGAAAAGTAGCGGGTGCATTAGTGAGCCCAAATGGCATCACTACGAACTCAAAGTGCCCATAATGACAACGGAAGGCAGTCTTCTCAATGTCCTGCTCACGAACCCTGATCTGATCATACCCCGACCGTAAGTCTATTTTAGTGAAGTAACATGCACCATGGAGCTCATCAATAAGCTCCTCTATCCGAGGTATTGCATACCTGTTTTTGATCGTCCTCTTATTCAGGACTCTGTAGTCAATGCACATGCGTAATGTTCCATCCTTCTTCTTTACCAAAACAACTGAAGAAGCAAATGGTGATTTGCTAGGTCGAATGTGACCCATAGCAAGTAACTCCTTGATCGTTTTCTCGATCTCATCCTTCAGCCGCTTAGGATGTCTATAGGGCGTAATCATAACGGGCTTAGCGCCCTCCTCAAGCTCAATAATATGCTCAATGCCCCTGTCTGGAGGTCTCCCTGGTGGAATATCACTGAATACCTTATCATGCTTGACTCTCAACTGCTGAATGTCTGGATGATACTCAGTCTTCTGTTGTCCCCCCTGTATAGGTGCTAAAGTGCACTTGCCAACCCACTCTACCATGTCGTGTCGCATGAGCCTCTCCATCCGACGAAAAGAAATTGTTTGGATGTTGCTGTCTCGTATTGCCTTTAGGATGTGTGTCTTCCCATCAACATCAAAACGGATCTCCATGTCCTTGAGACGAAGAGTGACTTCCTCAAGTGAATGAAGCCACTTCATGCCCAAGACTAGATCAATGTCTCCCATGTTCACTACATGGTAATCAGCCTTGAACTCATAATTGTTCAAGCGTAAGGGGAGATCCTTGATCATGCGTTCACACCTAAGAGTGTATCCGTCGGCCACCTTGACTCTAATGCCTTCGAACTCCTCAGTGATGAGTCCGCGTTTCTCAACAAATCTAGCATCTATGAAATTGTGTGGCTCCTGTATCAAGAAGGGTAATGACCCTCTGTCCTGCCAACACTCCACGAATCCTGAATGAGCCCTCCTACTGAATGCTAGATAGGCATGCCTCCTATATCTGAAGCTCTGACTCTATCTCTGCCTTAGGCTCTGAAGCCTCTAGCTCTGACTCCTCAGAACTCTCCTACTGTTCGGAATTCTCTGACTCCGAATCCTCATAATACGCCCACATCACTCGATTTGCCTTGCCCTTAGGCCTCAAAGGACAATCGTGATTGGCGTCATAGGGACCTTTGCAGTAGAAGCAAAGCTTCTTCCTGCATAGATCGTTAAGGGCCTCACGATCCAAAGGTGGTGCTGCTGATTTACCCTTTGAATCGTTTTTAAAATCTGATTTTTCTTTGTTAAAATCAGACTTCTCTCTATTTCTGTTAAAGCCCTTATTGTCCCTGAAAGATGAAGAACCTCTGGAGTTGAATCTACTAGAGGGTGCTGCCAACTCCATACTCCGTGCCTTCTTCATCTCTTCCTGTAACGAAAGAGGATCAAAGGCTTTGATCCATCCTCTCAATGGCTCCGTCAACCCCTCCATGAAGAGTACCACAAGGCGTCTCTCTGAGATATTCGGAACCATAACTGATAACTTCTGAAAGTCACCAATATACGACTCCAAGCTGCCACTCTGTCTCAACTAAGCCAAGTCTCTGAAGTAGGATTCTGGATCCTTCCTGTCAAACCGCTCTACCAACCTGTCAACGAACTCCTGGTATGATGTGATCCTGTCATGCTGTAGCGTCACCATACCATGGTGCCACCAGTCGTAAGCTACTCACTCAAGATGCAGTGTCGCGTATCTGATAGCATCCCTCTCAGCCATCGGACGCAATGTGAGAAATGTGTCCAGCTTACTAATCCATGCCTGAGCTGTCACTTTACCACTACCATCGAACATCGCTAAATTGAGCCTGTTCGTAGCATGTTTCAGGTCATGATTCTAGTATCTAGGTCTCCAATCCTGTCGACCTTTGTGGTACTCTCGCCTCTGTGTAACAAATCGGTCAAAAGAAATCCTCTCTCTGACCTCCGGTGGTACCAACTCCCACTCCTCATTCGCTGCCATAAGTGTATCAGCGAACAACTCCTCCTGCTCCTCACCTGTGATAACCTCATCGGGCTCCTGTCTCACAAAAGTAGGCCTAGTGGGCCTATCTGCTGTCCGTGAGGCTGTCCTAGGTGCCCTGCGAGATCCTGCTTCACTCCTCTCGTCGTCACGATGTGGTGACTGTCTCCTCGGAGTACCCAATCTCTGAAGTGCTACTGTCAACTGCTGTAATACATCATTAGACTGCCGTTGACCTGCTCGTAAGTCTCTGAGTGCATGTAAAACCTCTGCATCGTCCTGATCTCTAGGGTTTTGAGGAATATCATTTCTAGGAACATCTGTTATGTCAGCCATGTTTTCCGGCTAGCGGATCGAACCCTGTTGCCTGTCAATCAGAGCTTGTCTGCGTGTGTAATACCTGTGAGACCCAACCCTGTTATGGCTGCATAAGACTGCTAAACCCTCAGGATGGCAGGATTTAGCTCTGATACCACTGTAGAAACCCTTGTTTCCCCCTGATTCTGATTCTGACTATTTTTTTGTTTGTTTTTGCAGTTTTTGGTTTTTTTGGTGTTTTTGAGCATAAATGCAATAATGCGATTTTGCAAGAAATAAAGAATAAATTCTATAAAAATAAATCAACTCTGAAAACGATAGATTCTTTTGCTAATATGGATGCCAGTCTATTTATCAATCTTCTGAGACGATTACAATAAAGATCTACTAACATGCAATCTAAAAAGCAATGATTTTTATTGAAGAACCTGGTATTATCAGCAACTGGAAATAATCAGATCTGATACGACTACATTGAATGCTCCCTTCTCCCTCTGTCCAGTGATTGCAGAATGATCCAACAACCTAGGCGCCCAATAGTGTGAAGCTGAGAGACCAAAAAGGAAGGCGATTGCCTTTATATGAAAAGTACGGCCCTTTAATGGTACGGCCTGACAGAAGGTACGGCTGAGTACAGCAGCAATTAATGAGATGTACGGCTCTCTCAATGACCTCCAAAGTATCAATGAAAAATGACGCCTCAATGTAAGAATCTTTCTGGCATAGATATAAACTGAAAACCCTGAGATGCAATTAACTGTGAAGCTCTGTAATTTCTTTTGGATGAAGAAATCTCTTATCTGGCAATAAATCAGATGATATCTCACACCCTCTGAATTGCTTTCACTGGAGATGGCTCATTCCCCAATGCTCTGAGACTGAAACCCTAGGCTTTCGTGCTCTGACGAAACTTGATCAATTTTCAATTCACAATAATCATAATGGCTCGAATTTCCAAGCAAATGCCTTATACTCATGAAAAGTGCGAATTCCTTAAAGATAGGGAATCATTAAAAGAATTCGACTTTTATTATTTAATTTCTCAATAGTCTCCGATTAAATTTTAATAATAAAATATAATCGTCAAATGGCCCCCTGCCATGATGGGCGACCCCTTCAGCTCAAATCACTTAAATCATAATATTAAAATATTACAACTTTATATTATATGCTCCAGTTAATTAATATTTAATTAATTCAATTAAATATTAATATCTCTCTCAATATTCACCCGATGCATGAACCGTCTGAAGCTGACGACTAAGGAAGTGATTCTGAACGCTATCAATCCATACTGCTAAAAATAGCAGGGGTCCCACGTTGAGTGCCAGATACTGCTAAAAATAGCAACTCAGGCTAGAAGTGTCCGAATGAGCCCGAACGAAATCCAACTGATCAAATACTGACAACTGAAGCTGAACCAAGCTCCATCAAGACCCTCTATCCAATCTATCAGCCTACGAGGGTCGCATAATAGGCTAATCCTGTGCTCTGAGAGATGTCAACTAGAAGGGGACATGACATCAAGTGGAGTCGATGTCCTATACTTATCAACCTACGAGCAAAGAGCATATCGAACATGCAAATATATATATATATATATATATATATATATATATATAAAACACACCGTGAAGCGAAAATCTCGGAATCGTAGGGCGCTCGCAAGCAAGTGATACAATCTTGTCCGCTTCACCAATACAGACTTTAAAACTGGCGAGTCTAACAACAACAATATAATTAAAGCATAAGGCATTTTTAATTAAATAATTGCTACGCTAATTCAAAACATGCCATAATGATAACATCTAAATAAAATACCATCACATCAAATTATAATATTTGCATCGCTTAACAGATAGCGGTCAAAAGTAACAAAGTATCAAAGTCAGAGTGCTAACAGAAGTGAAGCATACATAAAAGAACATTGTTCGATCAAAAGAGCAAAATGGAGGGGTGCTACATGGTCCAAGGCCAATATGTACGCAGTAGTATTATTCCTCTTTTGGTTTGGAGAGCCTAAGGTTGTAGTATTTAATAATTGTTTTATTCAATCACTTAAGTTGTTTTATAAAGTTGTTTTATAAAGTTATTTTATAAGCATAAGTTGAGGAGGTGAGTGGTCATTCAAAAAGTACCTTGGCTTAGGCATACAACTTAAAGTTGTTTTTAAAAGAGCTTTATTAATATTTGATTTCTCCATGTGCGGGATGCCTAGAGAGGAGAGAAAGATAATTTAAAATGTTTTATTTTTCAAAGGCAAAAAAGGGCGCGGGTTTTAGGAGGAATTTGAGAAGTGTTTCAAGTTCACCGCCCTAATTTCTTTATAACTCCATTTTGGCTCTCATTTGCTCATCTTCACATTGCAGAGTAAGGAGTTTGATTGCCAAAAGCTTGGTGTTGTTCGATGCCAATATTGGAGCTTCATTGTTGTTGTTACAATCCTTTATCGGGTCTGAAACATCCTATATCAGGTCTGACATCTCAATGTAATATTCTGATTATAAACTGAAAATGAATGCTTATGATGCTTATTGCAATTTCTATTGAAAGGCATTGTTATCTAGTGTTTTTTGTTCATTGCAATCAATCCTTTATGCTATATACATCTAAAAAATCAAACAGAGGTTTTAAAAAAAAAATCAAGGGTGTATGTTACAGGGGCTAAGGCCCACCACTACACCAAAAGACTGGCTTGGTAGTGAGGGTAGCTACCCAAGGTGTTAAGGGTGGCAACTAGGGAGGATCTTTCACCATCGAAACCACCACCGGAGAATCCGGGCCCTTACACAAACCCAACGAATGCGTGGCCGTTGAGGCACATTACCCACGCACAGGGACATTACAGCCCACCACACTTCGCGAGTCTCAACCTTGAGACCTCGGCTTTGATACCACAAAGGCCCAACCACTACACCAAAACACCGGGCTGGTAGTGAGGGCGGCTACCCAGGGTGTTAAGGGTGGCAACCAAGGAGAATCTTTCACCACTAAAGCCACCACCGGAGAATCTAGGGCCTTACGTGGACCCAATGAATGCATGGTCGTTGAGGCACATCACCCGCGCACAAGGACATTACAACTAGAAGTGGCAAAAACCTAAACCTAGATGAAATAAAGGGGTTAAAGAAACATCACAACCACCAAATGGTGTTTCACGGTCAATGGCCTTAAGCTTCGACAACAAAAAGAAACAAATTTTAGCAATGAAAATCATGTTGAAATATGTGAAGCATAGTCAAAGCATAGTCAAAGCAAAGTCAAGGATACACTAGCAAACACAAAAGGACTTTGCCTCCTCTTTGGCACAACCCTACAAACCCAAAGTAAGTTGAGATGCACCTGCAGAAAACACAAGCAAACTAAAGAGACAACAGTAATTAATCTCAATGCAAAAAGGCACAGCAGTCACAACTACAACCAAAGTCTGAAACAAAATACTCTCATGAAAACTATAGTAGACATGAATGGTCTACATTTTTTAATAAAAATCAAAACCCTAGAGCTCATTCTAATAGTCTATTATGAAAATCATTATCATACAAATTTTCAGGCAACTTCAAACCAGCATATTTCTGAAGATTATGTCTAAGTTGTCGATTTTGGTATTGGTCTGAGTTTGGTTTGCAGGTTCGACTAAATTTTTTTGGGGGTTTGGGTTTTGGGTTCGTTCATACAAAAAACATGCAAAAATCATATATATATATATATATATATATACACACACCTTAAAATCAAGAATATTAGACAAATATACATATTTTCATATAATAATTATTAATATTTATAAGTACAATATCAATAAAATTTATATATAATAATAAAGTTATTACAAAAGTTAATGATATATATTATTAATTTTTAAAATTAATTTAAATAATTATTAATATTTATTATTAAGTATAATTATTACAAATATTATTAATTTATTTAATTTATTTAAAATATCTATTCTTTAATTATATATAATTGTCTGTAATGTTAATTAATAAAAAATTAATATTAACAAAATAATTTTTACTTTACTTTAATAAATAAAACACATAACTGATTTTTACTTAATTTTAATATAATACATCTTAATAAAATAGTTCTAACTTTAGGTGCAGCTCTTCACAGGGAATAAAATTGACAACATCATTTCTTAAATATTGTGTAATCATGGCATCCACGATACGACGTTTGCATTACGGATTTTATCGAACAAATAGTGTGCCTTGTTCATACTTTGACAATTTTCATACATGTCTATTAGGGCATTCATCTCATGACCCGATGCACGATCATGAAGTGATTGCTTACAAAAAAGGATCGAAGCACAAAACAAATCAAGTACAATCAGGAAGACAAGTCATTCACTATAGAAGTGTCGGCAATAATATTAAAAATAACAAATATTAATTATTTGTCTTGAGTAATGATTAGTAGAAATCACCCACCAACAAACATGGCTTTTAGGACGAAGGCATAACTTGGAAAGAGACATCCCTTAGCCACCACAAGATATAAGAAGGAAGAACACACAAAAGGGAAAGACATCACCAAATGAGATAGAACAGAAGAGAGAAGAGATCGACACCCAGACCAATAGCACCATTCTTCAGGTGTATCTCTGCCATTGATTGGCTTCAGGGATTATATATATATATATATATAGTCTAGATCCATATATTTGTATCGATGTTATGCATTCATACTACATGGATCTTTATAAATTCATACGTGCATATGCTGCGATATGGATATGTGCAATAAATATATATTTATTTCATGTATATTTAGAAGATATGATCTCTGCATAAGTATCAATATATTGTAACTACTTAAATCTTCCTATAAATCTGCTTGGGGGAAGAGGCATGGGCCAGTGGTGAGAGCTTGAGATTCCACTTACAGCCGCCCATACCTTTAAGGAAAGGATGGGCCATGGAGGGGTTGTAACAGCTAAGACCACTAAAGATGCCCTGCCGATTCCCACAAGCGAATAAGTGTCTTTCGAGGATGAGGCATGGTTGGGGAAAGCAAGTACAAGTCACCAACAGGGAGAATTGTGGTATACAACCTCTTAGTTTGGTATATGGCTTCGAGCGGACCTGTTGTGACCTTTTCACACATGACCCCATTCGAGATGGGGACCCCCTAATTTTTGCTCCATTCGGATCTTTTGGCTTGATTTTGGTTGGTTTTCTATTGTCTCTCTTGATTTCGTCTATCTTTCTGGGGATGTGCCTATCTTGGAGCCTAGATTTGAATTTTGGCGAAGTCTATGAAATTAGGGTTTGCATTCTTCAAGCTTGTTTGAGGTTGATTTGAGAGCGAATTGAAGTCTGACCTTGACACTGCTTTCAGGAGGCTTCCAGCAGGTTCCCAGTGAATTTTCACTGAATTCTGACAACTTACTATTTTTAGTAAGTACTCAATTTGGGACATTTTCTCAGCAATTTTGAAATTCTAGCGGCCACACTGCACTCAAGAGCGCCTTAAGCTATATGCCTGCAAATTTTGAGCTGAATCTGACAACTTGCTATTTTTACCAATCATGGCTTCAAAAGCCAATTTTAGGGTTTGCATGTTGGAATTTGCAGTGCATGTCTAGAGAATCTTTCTGGGTTTTTCGAGAGCTTCACGATGGTATGACATGCAATTCAAGTTGATCATTTTTCAGGAACTTACTATTTTTAGCCAGTGCTCACATGCAAACCAATTTTTTGGGTTTTTGATATCTCTCGAGCAGGTATGACATGCAAACACGTCCAGCAGATGGTTGATCACTTTTTCAGGCATTTACTATTTTTAGCAGGTTCACTCTGATAGCTCATCGGCACTTCAGTTTCACGAATAGGGCAACATGCAACAGGAACGGAGTCAAACGGAGGTCATCTGAAGCACATGCAAGTCAGATTAGGGTTTCCGACTTCGGTGCCTAAAGTAGGGGGTAAAACGCCAGAATCTTTGAAAACCGATGTATCCCATCGCGATCAACATCCTTCAAGCTATCCACTAGCGAAATTTGAACGCAATCCGAGTACTTACTATTTATAGTAAGTCACCTCCAAAACTGGGCTATAAATAGCAGGTCAACACGAAGCACCAATGTGAACAGGTCCGTTAACCCATGAGGATCACATCAGGCGAATTTCAAGACAAACGGAGTTGCAAAGGTATGAAAATCAGGGGATTTACTAAAAATAGAAAGCTAGGGCGAACCAGTTACAAAAATTGACTAAGTGTTCAGGCATGATCAAGTCATCAAAAATGGAAGCATTACCTGTTGAATGCGCCCCAAGCATCACAGAGGCCAGAAAACTTACTTAGGCATTGAAAATTCCTTAATAACCCCTCAAATGCGCCCAACATGGAGAGGAGATGCAAGAAATTGACTAAGGCAAGATAAATTTCCTGTAGGCAAGATAAATTTCCTGTAGGCACCCCTAAATGCGCCCAAGTTTGTGAAAGAAGTGTGAATATTCTCTAAGGCATTGAAAACTTCCTCCACCAGCCATGAAATGAGCCCTTGGCAAGGTGGATGCTTGAAAATTTCCAAGTATTTGAAACTGGCATGAGAGGAGGCCAAATCTCGCCCAAGCTTCAAGGAGGGCTGGAAAAGTTTTAAGCAATGAAAAAAAAAAAGCACACACCTCCATATGCGCCCAAGGTGGCAAGGTGACATAAAAAGGTTTCTAAGGGACTTAAAATGGAAGCATGACCCCTCATATGTGCCCTAGGAGGAATGGGAAAGAGAAAATTTTCTAGGGCATGAAAATGTCAGCAGGACCCCTAAAATGCGCCCTCCTTGAATGAGATGTTGGTTTGAAAATTTTCTAAGGCATATACTCAAAGTGCACCCCCTCAAATGCGCCCTAGGGGATAGAAGGTGAGAGAATTTAGCTAAGTCATGAAAATCAAATGGCACCACCACCTCAAGAATGCGCCCATCCTATGTAGGAGGCATGAGAAAATTTCTAAGTGTTTGCAAGTGGCAGTAGGAGCCCCCAGATGCACCCTAGAAGAGGAAGAAGCTAGAAATTCTCTAAGTCAAAAGAAAATGGAAGTGGACCCATCAAGATGTGCCCAAGGTAGTAAGAACTGGTGGAGGAATTTTCTAAGTTATGAAAAGTTGCCTGAGGACCCCCTAATGTGCCCACCTTGTGAAGGATGCTCCAAAAACTTTCTAAGGCATTGAAAGTGAAAGCTTGACCCTCTAAATGCACCCTAGCATGAGACAAGATGGGAAAAGTTTTCTAGTGTGGAAAATGAAACCCCAGACCCTCCAAATGCGCCCATCAAAGATACGATAAACATTAGCCAAAACATTTTCAAGGGTGTGAAAAATTAAACGAACCCCTTCATGTCCACCCATAAATATATAAAGTTAAAAAAATATTTTCTAAGGGGGAAATGTGGTTTTTTAAGAATTTGGGGGTCTGGGAAATTTTCAAAGAAGGAAATAAATTTTTGAAAACGTTACACCTTGCCTTGTGATTTCAAAATAGACGCCCGGCTTATGATAGATAAAATCTTCTAAGGGGAGATGAAATTTCTTAGGGCTCAGATAGATAAAATTTCCTAAGGCATGGAAAAAGGAATCAGAAGGGGTAAATTGTGCCTGAGCTCAAGATGGGTTGAATTTTGTCTAAGTCATGGAGGTAAAAGAAGACACCCTCAAGAAGAAGTGAAACTCAAAACATCAAGGCCCTGAAGGTATGATGAAGGCAAAGCAACAAGATGAAAAAGCACCCTTGAAGTAAGATCTCTTAAATACGCCCTTGAGGAAGATGAAATTTGTGTAAGGCATTGAAATATGGAGCACAGATGTTAAATACGCCCATGATAAAAGTTGTGAAGAAGGCAAAGTTTGTTGGAGGAAAATGATGAGCCCTATCAGATCCAAAGATCGATCAGACCATGGGAATCTAAACACAGAGATCAGGTAAGTAAAGTGAGTTTATACTATAAGTGTTCTGATGCTCTTCTTTTTATCTGTTTTGCAGGATGAACGTCGAGACCAGAGCACGGTGACTTGAAGTGATGGAGCAAGTAATCCAAGACAACCTTGAAAGAGATAAAGCTATGTGTTTCAAGCTCCTCCATGAGATCTTGGTTGCACCCAAATCATGAAGGCAGGTGGCAAAGAAGAAACAATCGAGTCCAAGACTAGAAAATCCTTCAAGATCAAGATGGAAAAATAATGAAAGCTCAGGCATTAAAGATCATCCTCAAGCACTTCAGAGTTAAAGGATGACAGCTAAGTGGAAAATCTTACTCAAGTAGGAGAAAGAAGTTGCAATCGTGGAGCTTCAGATTGAGAACGTGCCTGCCATGCTGATTGAAGCTATGTTGGCCGGATTCATAGAGTTTACAGTCAAGAAGAAGAATAGTGGGAACGCATCTCTGAAAGAGAATCTTCTAGAAGATGGTGGACATTAATTACTCATTTATTACCCCTCTTCTTGGTGGCAGTTTTTAGGGTTAGGGTTTATGTGGCTCAATCTGAGCCCTTCATTGTAATTAAATATGAGCCGTCCATTGGACTTGGCCAGCTATAAAAGGGGCATCCCCCCTTATTTGTAAATCATTAGATTAGATTGGAGACTAAAGAGAGCTTAGCAATAGCATAGAGGGGCAGTTAGCATAGTTTGATAGTGTAGTGTAGGTTGAAGAGGAAGGAAAGCTTTCTCATTGAATGCTTTGTAAGTAGTTGTTGTGAACACTCTCATAGTAAAAAGAGTTTTCATTGATGGTGATCTCGTCTTTTGTTGTGAGTAGCTAGAAGGGCTCCTTCATCCTTCTAAATCACTTAGCATTTTAAAGTAGCTTTAAGTAGAATAAATTGTATTTCATGTACTTAGATTGTTGTGGAATGCGGTGTTTAATATAAGCAAGCTTCATTTAAATCCATACCACTAGCGAGCCTACTGATGGTAAGTTTGCCTTGTGTAGTCGATTGGAACATTTCAAACTTAACTTCAATTATGATTGGCATGTTCATATGTGTCATTGTGATGCTATTTACATGTTGAATTGTAATTTGAACATCCTTAGCCACTCCCTTGAAGATTGCACCGACTTCGTGGAAGCTGTCCGAAGCGAGGCAAATCGAAGTCTAGTTGAAGTTTGTTGAAGTTGATCTCCACATCCCACATTTAGGTTAGAATATAGATTTTCTAAACCCTGCAGCCATTCAATTCTGCAATTTTCTGGTTAGTATTAGGAAATATGCACTTCATTAACAAATCTTTCAAACCACATGAAAACCCTTTAGCCCATTATCTATTGTCTGCTACCGAACAATTATGTAAGTCCCCTCGTGAGACCAGCAAATCACAACGAACCAACTGAGACTATCCATTGCATAAAAGGAACCTTGGTGTTGAACACATGAACTTTCCTGCAATATTAGCATGTTAATACTTTGATCAAGAGAGAATAGAGTAGTCATTGGAAACTTTATTTTGCTGTTTCGTGCAGTCACAAAAAACACATCAACAGGACCCACCATGTTGCTCCTCTTAGATTATGATAGGTTGCATTGTTTATAAGCTAAGTTACCGATTCACCCAATCTAAAGCCAGGGTTCAATTCGGTCCGGCTCAAATTCGCTAATCAGGTTCGATTAGTGCCAAATTCACCCTTGGTTCGGATTTCTAACTGTGGGTCCTGCCAGGGTTTGAAACCCTAGTTGTGGGTCCGGTCAAGGTCCGTGTTTTTCGAACCTAGGTAGAATTTATGCCCAGCCGGACTTTTTCAACTTGATATTGCAATTTTTAATTAATTTTTTTACTTTTTGTTGACTTTTAAAGACTAATACATTCTCTCTAACCCTAATATTTATCTCTAACACATGAAAAAGGTAAAAAGATACTCATTTACCAATTTGCAAACCAAGTGATCTAGGAGTATATCTTGGAGCAACATTGTTTAATGTTAAATATCAAGTACCACATAACATGGTAGTAGTGTCATATCATTAAATTTCCCAATTAGACTATAAACCATGATCCTTCATCAATAAATCAATCATAGCTTGAAAACTGCTTGCTAGAAAGACCTAAGTTAAAGCATTCTAAACTACTAACTCACACTTGAATCCAATGGTCCTTGAGGAACCCCTAAGAAATAGAAACAGGATTTTCCTTATAATGGACATGTACATTTAAAAGGCTCTAAGGGCATTAACAGTGCCAATAGTAAGGGTAAATCCCCCATGAGGAGACTAATGGTGAGGGTCCTACCTCCAACTTGTTGGGTGAAAATTATGTAATCAGCTTTTTGATAGATTACACAACTTGGACTTCAGCCACAGCTATGTGAGATGTAAATCTCTCCTCTCGGAAAGGGGAGGCGCCCTTCTTATTGCTAACAGAAGCGATAGTAAAACCAAGTAATTACAAAGTGTACACAATACTTACGAAGTGGGGGAAGTGTCTCACATTCATCCTTCTCTCTTTTTTCAAAGAAGATGTTTACAATGCTTCACTGTTGGAAGTTCTCAATTCTTAATAACTTTAAACAATCAACTAGCAGTAATGCCAATACCTCTATCTTGTCAAAGCAAAGCGTAGAGGTACCAGAAGTGATTAACAATAAACTAGTAAAATAAAAGGGAAAACACACGAAAGCACAAAGTCGTTTCGTAGCTTTGTCAATGGTGGATCTGTGAAAAGTGTGTAGTTTGTCACGTTAGAAGCACAAAGTCTTCTTAGACGCAAGAATTCCTCGAACAGCATGAACAATTACAAGCGCAAAGTCTTGTAGATTATCCAACCAAAGTATTCAAAAAAGCATGAACAATTACAAGCACAAAGTCTTGTAGATTATCCAACCAACGATAAACAAAACACAAATGTAAATCTAAAAAATGGATGTAACACAAAGTTTACATAAATTACTAAGAGTCCTTCAGATTCCATCAGCTAATCACCACCAAATAAGATCAATTCATAAGATTATCGAATCCAACACAAATTTTGGCTTGCAATCTTCTTCTTTATTGATCGAATTTCATTCACAAAGTATGAACACAAAGTTTCACAATTCTACTTCAAAAAGGGCAGCACTTCGTTGCAAAATACTAAAGGATGAATTTACAATAGAAATCCCTCACATTATATAGAAAGAGGGATGAGCAAAATTAGGAATCTAATTGAGAAAATTAAGGAAAGTTGGGTGAGCGATTTAAGGAGATCTCACCTAACTTTGACCAAAGTCAAAGTGTAATTTGTTTTCAAAAGATTACATCTTCGGACTTGGTGCAATTACAATTTACAAAAAGAGATCTAAGATGTCAGGAAATATTTACAAGATGCATAAAGGGATGCACCGGAAATGTCTAACACTGGAGATCAGGAACTTTCTTCATGTTTCCTTGCTTTGGGCGCGGAAGTCTTCGTATTTCTTCCTGGTCTCCTGCACAAACTTCTCATCCGGACCAACAGTGTAATCCACAATGGTGCGAATTCTCATGATCGATCTCATGGCAGATGAGTGAACCTTCTTGCACCTATCAAGATGTGTTTTCAGGTTATCCAATGTGAGCCTTGTATCACAAATGATAATCAGAGAAGCTTCTGAAAAGTCCGCACTGTCAATCAACTTCATGATGGCTTCCTTGAAGATCTGAGATATTTTTGTGGCCGGCAGGAAGATACGGTTCTCCTCAAGAAGTTGACCTGGTAACTCCTTGATACCTTTTTCTAGAATAACACGATGTCCTTCGACATCTTCTTGCACTTGGTGGAGATCTTTCGTAAGAGATTGAATTACTTGAATTCGATGTTTCAAGGATTCTCTTACCTCAATGAACTTTTCTTTGTTGGGAATTACCCCAACTTCCACCAGTTTACTGAGCTTTACCTGCTTCATCTGTGACCACGACAGTAGGCATTTTTCAATATCTCTGCACTCTTGGGAAAGTACACTTTTTTCCTTATCAAGCTCTGTGGTGAGCTTGGCCAACAAGGTGGTTTTCTTGTCTGCCGCAATTATGATCTGAGATCCGTGTTCTATGATCTCCTCAACGAAATCATACAACACTCTGCCTTTGGAGGCGAACTTCTCAGTTTTCTTGACAGCTGGGTCCTCAATACTTACCACTGTCAGCGATTGTGCATTGGTTGGAGATCCTGCAAGTCTCTTTACAACAATGGCATAATGCTTTGCCCTCTATTTGTACATATTACGATCTTGCTCCATTTTATCCAGTCTTCCAGCCAAGATATCCAATGTCACTTGCGCATCAGCCTTTGCACTTTCATTTGTAACCTTGCCAAGCTGGACTCTTGTTACCGTGTAGTCTTCCATATTGACATCTCCTTCTGCTTGCAGTGGTATGCCAATTTCCGCATACTTGTGGCCAATCTTGTCAACGTTCAGCCTTGAGTATACTTTTTCCTTTTTCTTCCCTTTAGCCTTTGGAGGGACTATCTCTTCGAGGTCGAGCTCCTCTGGAGAAATCATTTGCTTCTTCCACTTCGACACTTGAGATATTAGCCAAGGGGGAAGGAAGGAGGTGTGAACTTCTGGATTCACTGTCAACTCAGTTGTCATCGTCACTTCTGAAGTTATTGTCACATCTGAAGTTACCATGGGTATGGTCACAATGGGAGAAGTGTCTGTCATCATTGCTCCTGTAGACTGGACATTGAGCTGATCACGCATTGACTCATTCATAAAACGATTGAATTCATTTCCAGAAGTGATCATACGTTGGTGAAGACAGGCTAGGAATGGATGATGGAGGACTTGACAGTATATCAACCGTATGAATGCTTGTCACTGAGGGAGTATCAAGCAGAGTTGATGCTGCAAGAATAGTGGATATCTCAACTGCAGGAATGCATGTGGTAGGAATGGGTGATGAGGGAACAGGAGGTGGAGGAATTCTTGAACTTGGAGGGGTATGAGGAACACTGGAAATCACAGGTGATGACGTTCTAGGAATTTTTTCAACCACATGTTGTACCCAAACCTAAATTTTTGCTTCATCAAGGCATTTTGCATAAAATAGTCTAAACCTTGCTAAATGTTGTAAAACACAGTTTTTGGGCAATATCAAGCATGGGGTTTTTGTCAATATTTTGTCAATCAAAGGCAGTTTCATTGATTAGAACCTGAATCAGAGACTCAGAACGAAGCATTTCATGATGGAGGAGCGTCTCACGACAGCATTTCATGTTGCACATGGTCATTTCAGTGATTGAGATGATGATTTCAATGGTTAATTTTTGAAGATTTCTCAAGGAAAAGCAAAAAAGCGCACCTGTAGCCCAGGGGCGCCCTTCTTTTTGAAGGTCACAAGATTTTGTTGAAAGTACTCATAAATACAGTCAAACTCTTTAGAATTGGTCTGGCTATCTGATGAGTTATCCAGCAAAGCTTTCCGAGACCCGTAACTCCGGCAACTGGCGACGGAAGTTGAAGATTCCAAAGTTTCAAATTGTAGAATCTTGTTCTTTTCCAACAAAAGCGCGCCTATAGCTTGAGGGCGCCCTTCTTAAAGAGTTGTTGGATCTTGGCATTTTTGATGGTCGATATGGTCAATCCCTTCACGGCTAGTCTGCTTATCCAACAAGCTATCAAACGTAGTCATTCGAGTCCCAGAGCTCCAGTAGCCAATGTCTGAAGATGAGCTTATAATGGAGATTTCACATCTTTGAGCTTCTTCGTTGCGTTTCCAGTGCAACTATAGCTCAGGGGCGCTTGTCAAAATGACCCTTAAGATGGTCCAGTTTGCTGACGAGGTCTTCCTGACATCAGTACTACTCTAGTCCAGCTTCGCGTTGCACCAAGTTGCCTGTTAATCCGACATTCCAGGTGATCGTGGCAGAAGTTCTACCAAGCACGTAATGTCACGAGCGGACTGGCATAAAATTTTCATTATATTTCTACAGTCCAGAGGCGCCTAGCCTTTAGACCTGTCAGATGAGGTCATTCGCGTTCGAAGTCTTCACGAGACTTGAGCGTAATTACTTTATCTATTCAACAAGTCCAGCCATCAGCTTCCAGGATTTGATAGACGCTCGTACGTGCGAGGTCTTTGACGAAGTGTTGAAAAGTGAAGACATCCAGAAAATGGCCAAGTATGGAGCGTATATTTTAAATAAAATACGCACTTGTATTTTTGAGGTCTTAGAAGCAGTTTTCTTGCTTCATCACCTCTAGAGATGTCTCTTGTAAGTCCTTCCGGCTAAGCGTTGAGACAGACAATCCTCGAATCGGGTTATCCCAGCTTCAGATATCAGAGGTCGAAGTAGGGCATTTGGTTGAAAGTTGTACTTTTGTCAAAATGGTGTCGGTGCAACTATAGCCCAGGGGCGCTTTTACTTTTGAGGCCCTTAATGCACTTTTCAGATGCCTTGCGTATAGTCATTGGATGCGGAATGTCTCCAGGCATGCAGTGAGCTTGTTTTCCTGTCAGCAGGGTTCACCGTTCGTCGCCGGCAGTCGTTTGAAGCGTCAGATGGCAGTTTGAGAAAATGACCAAGTCTGGTGTCGTAAAAGCAATTTAATCAAGGGCGCCTAATTTTTTGAGGTGTCAAACGATGGATTTTGCAGTAGTGACTCCTAGCAAACATTTCTTCCTTCCTCTGCAGGCTTCGCGATGAATATCCCTGTTCAGTCTCAGCATCGTCTATTCACCCGAAAATCAGTGTCGAAGTTGGCCAGTCATAACTTTGTCGTTAGCTATAAAATAGGAAGTTAATAAAAAGTGCAATATCTTGAGCAAATGGACGCCTATGAGCTCAGATGATGACTTTTTGGAATCGGTGAAGTTTGCCGATGAATCTCAAAGCTTCATTCAGTTTGTCAACTAAAGTTTAATAATATTTAATATTTATTATTGCATTTTTAGCATTAAATGGCGATTTTCTTAAGATTGGCACCCTCTTTATGCTAAGTTTTAAAATTGCATGATGAAGAATATTTTATTATTATTTATTTTTGAACTCCGAGTCAGTAGCAGTCTAACTGAAGGTGAACCAATTGGAAGGCTTCTATTTCAGTCAGGGTTTTGAATTCTTGCAGTTCACCAGTTGGTGCGAATTTCCGCTTATTTAAACATGGCGCTTATCATTCATTGTTCATCAAGCTTCAAGAGAAATTCGTATTTTTCGAGAGATTTAATCTTCAAGGGAAATTCGTATTTTTAAAGGGAAATTCATATTTTCAAACAAAAGGCGTATTTCTTCAAGGCATATTTTTAAAGAGAAATTTGTATTTCTTCAAGGAAAATTCGTGGTTTTCAGAGCAAAGGCGAATTTTAGCAGGAAAAGGCGAGTTTCTTCATCAATAATCAAGGGCGATTTCATCAAATACATCTTTTTGCAGGATAAAATTCATAATCATCAGCAAATTTGAAGAACAAGGGCGATTTTCATTGAAGAAGAGCATTACAAAAACGTCTTTTTCCTCCTTGTTTCTCAGTTTTCTCTCAAAATCCAATTCGCATGTTCCTGAAATTGGCAAAATCGACAAGTTCAAACAAATGGATCATTTCTATATAATTTCCTCGAGTTAAAATCGTGCGCTTGATTTTTCAGGAATTTTTAACTTCAGAACATCCGTTCTTGAGTTTCTAATTTTCTCAGCTGAAAATTCGTTGCACGGTCAAGTAGAAGTCATATTTTCGCATTTTTGACGTTTTGGGTTGTCTTAGAATCTTTTTTTGGACAAAACCCATATTTCAGATTTTCGCCAAAAATAACTTTTCCGAAAAGGCTATTTTTAACTCTCGCAGGCTATTTTTAGCTCCCAGAAATCTTGTCAGAATATAGTCAAGTTCACAGTCAACAGGCGAGTTTTTTAGAATGCAGTACACTCAGCTCGAATATAGGACCAAGACAGTTCTCACTCATGACTTCATCAAGACAGTTGAGACGAATCTTCATAAAGTGCTTCCAAAAGCAGTCTTGGATCCAATCAAGATTAGAGGTTCGATCATTCAGAACATTTAGCAGTCCGGGTTGTTAGAGGCCTCTTCCATACCTATCTCCGTTCACTGTATTGAGTTCGTGATGTCTTGTATTAAGAATTACAATTCTACTACTCGTGAGGTAGTGTCAGTTGATGGACGTGTTATTTGCAGTCTCAAGCCTTTGGACATTGAAAGGAGTTTTGGCATACCTCAATACTCGAACAGTCTTGTTATTTCCATGGAGCAATGTGAGCAGGCATTCAATGCTGATGCGGACAAATGTCAGAATAAGATGGCAGAAAGATGGTTAAAACAAGCGAGGAACAGATTGCCAAACAATGTGGGTCGTGGTGAATACAAGGATGAATATGCGATTCTAATCACACTTTTGAATCGTGTCTCAGGTCAGCCACATGCAAATGTTTTCCAGCCTTGGATGTATTACATTATTGGTCACATCATATCTCGGCAGGAGCATTATGACTGGGCATCCTTCATCAGCGACGTTCTCCACAAG
>VDFB02102717.1:0-57513 GCA_007258455.2 Sequoia sempervirens | reverse complement strand
ACTAATAGAGAGACAGCCAGTTGTTGAAAAAATTCCTCGAAGAAATGTGGTCTCATGGTGATGGATACCATGAAAATCCAAAAATTTCTTGTCATGTGATGCAGAGGGGATGGGACTTTAGTCAAAACTCAAAGTTTCAAGGATTACAATGATGCAATCTCAAACACTCTTCTAGGCACCCTGATGGAGACAAGCCTCAATAGTGCACTTATAACTTAGATGATTTCCTAATGGACCCAAACCCTTGGAGTGATCTCAAGGAACTCAAAAAAACTTTTCTTGAATGGTTTCAAAGCCCCAAACATCTATCTTACACAAAACTCACTTTTTGCACCTTGACTAGGCTTCTAGCAATGGTTTTTTGACTTTTCACTCAACTTCCCCAAAGGACTCCTCAATATAATGACTAATTTAGATGTGATTCATGATGATACACAACATATCAAATCATTTATGGCACTTTTTTTGGATCAAACCTACCAAAATCTGTTGTTTCCTCAAATTTAAGGCCTAATTAGCCCACTTTTTCAAAGCAACCCCTCTCTAAACTTATCCCCTAACTATAAAACTTTCAATAGTGCTTTAAAATGTTCCAAAACCAAATATTTTCAATGTATTAGTCTTCTTTGACAACCTCAACACCCTAAATCACAAAACCCTAAATAAATTGCTCCAAAACTAGGGCCTCTTGAAAATTATCTTTCCCAACACTTCTAGAACCTTCTCTTAGACTTTTCACCAATAACTCAACATATCTAAACACCTTCAACTCATAAATATACCCATTATTAAGGTAGATCTCCTGCTGCTACACTTTAGGCACCTTTTCATGCCCTTTTCCTTGCTAAAACTCGATGTACACCCAAGAATCACTCTTTCCTGCACAATAACTTGTTAGATATGTATAATAAAAGTTATATATGATCCATTTCACAATTTTTCAGTCACAATCTCCCATGAAATGGATCATTTATTCATGAAGACTCTCAAAACTAGTGAAAAATCTGTACTTTTTGAGGAAAGTCAGCAATATAACATAAGAAACTGATTCCCAACGTTATTCAGGTCATTCAAAAGGTTAAATGCATGTAAATACAAGTTATTAAACCATACAAATGAGCATGACACCAAAAGGAATCAGAGATTCATAAAAAAAAACTCAAGAAAATGCAAAAAAGATTGAAGTTTTTATTGATTTCCTGTAGTAGTCCATACAACACTTGCAATATCAGCCAACCTTCCATAGAAATTATTTCTCCAGGCTTATAGACTCATCCTACAACTATCCCAACTGATTAGAATTGATTTTATTACATTATTGTGATTAAAACTCCTAAAACTCACTTTTCCACCCAAAGTTGGATTTCAAAAATTTGAATTTCCAACATTGCAATTTAATGTCCTATTAACTATAAAGCTTCCAAAACTATTACATCATTCAACCTTATTTAACCTAATTAAAACATCATATACCCTATTTAAACTCCTAGAATGTCATTGTTCCATTTACAAGTCAATTTGGTCCTATGGTCCTTATCAGGACCCTTAGGACTTTTGATCTTCCTGTTACACTCATCCATGCCAAATGCCATTATAGGCTTCAAAATGCTATAATTGATGCGTTGGAAAGGTTTATAGGCCTTCAAGACCCCTGCCATCTCCTGACTCTCCAAATGATCCTCAAGGAGCTTGGGTGCTCTTGCACCATTATGGCATTCCACCACCATGAGACCACATTTCTTTGAGGCATTTTTTTCAAACAATTCATTTCCTGTCTATGCTATTGTACCTATTGTGCTATGATAAATTTTTTCCAAGCATCCATAGCTTGTTTTAGAAAGCACTGTTTTAGAGCTTTTAGCCATAGTAGCAAGGCAATGAACTATTTGGCTAAATGCTTTGATAGACATGTATGAAAAATGTGTTAGCATAGACAAAGCAGTGAACTCTTTGAAAAAATGCCTCAAATAAATGAGGTCTCATGGTGATGGAATTCCATGACAATCAAAAGCATTTGATTGTCATGTGTTCCATCGGTCATGAAGACCTCATTTCTTTGGTGTTTTTCAAAGAGTTCAACATGTCTATGATATTGCTTACTATTATGATTTTGATAGATTTTTCCAAGCATCCATGCTTGTTTGAAAGCTTACTTGTTTTAGGTTTTCAGCCATATATGAGCAACACTTGAACTATTTGACAAAATGCTTTGGTAGACATATATGAAAATGTGGTAGTATAGACAAAGGCTGATTGGCTGTTTGAAAAAAATGCCTCAAAGAAATGTGGTCTCATGAATGCCATGACAATAAATGCAATTGTGTTGCTCCTAGTTATTTGTTATGCAATGTGAAGTAATTGCATAGCTGCTTAGATTGACTGTAAAAACTATATTGTAGTGAAATTTTTTCATCTATGACATCTAGTTATTAGTTATGAAATGTGAGCAATGCTCAGCTTGTGAAGATGTGCAATGCAATGTAATCAACATTATGAATATAAACTACAAAAAATATTTTTACTAAAGTTACTAGTTGATTTTAGGAGTTCGGGATCTAGGTTCGAGAATAGGTTATTTTACTTAGGGACATTTTTTTTGGGGGTTGGGTTCATTTTGGGTTCAGTCATACAAAAAAATATAAAAATAAAAAATATATACATATTTGTAGTAGTAATCAAGTTCAGAATACACCACCATATTAATAGTCAAATAACATAGCAAAAATGCACCACCACTTTCATAGTGAAATATTAAAATATTAGTGATCTACTCGAATGTCATGATTCAAAATTATAAATTAAAGTTCAAACATAAAAATGTCAAGTGTTTACAATCAGCCATTATTGATCATTGATCAATCTGAAAAGTGTGAACATTCTTCTGTGTGGAAGTAAAACAAGAAAATAGTGTTACATAATTATTTACATTGTGAAAGAGCCAAAACCTTTTTCTTGCAGATCATAGAAGAATCTCAGTGATTTTTTGGGTGTCCTTGCCTTGAACGGAACTATCCTGAGCCATGAATGATTGACTAGGAACTGTGAGAAAGAAATAAGATAAATCACATGCAACTTGTTGCAATTTCTTTCCTTGGGAAAAAGGGTAAAGTTTTCTTTTCAGGGAGAATCTCCTTTAGAGTTTGAACGCATTGATAATTTTCAAGATAGACTTAGCCAAATATTTCATCTAGGTTTGAAGCTTTTAGGTAAAATGTTTTCTTCTTAAAATTTTGTTCAAAATTCGAATCACGAGGCTCTCCTCCCTTAGGGAGAAGATATATCGTCTTTTACTCTTATGCAACACTTCTTAAGTTCTTGTTGATGTAGTATTGAATCTTTTGAGAAGTTTCAAAATAGGCATGGTTATATAAATTCTCATCTCACGACTATCATTGCATCAAATTAAGAATTGTCAATCCTTTATGGTCTAGACAAGAGAAGTATGGAGTAGTGTTCCAATGCTAAAGTCTTATTGTGAATCTCTTTGCTATGAGTGGTTCAAAAATGAGGAATCTATCTTCTGCACCAAATGAGAAATATTCACAATATGTGTTAGGAAGGAATAAGTCCATGAGATTGAGTATGCAAGAACTGAGAATTGCAAAATTGGCTTACATTTGACTTCCAAACACAAAAAATTTCAAACTTTTTGATGTTCACATGTAAGTCAAAAAATATATGTGCGTAAGTTGTAAAGTATACACTTGAATACACGTAACTCATATCTATTGCACCATGAATTTATAATTTGCAAATATGGACACCATCGATAAAAAGATTTGTATTAAGCAAATAGCCATGTATGCATACATCAATATATGTCGATATAAGTATAAAATATAGTTACAAAATAGCCATATAGGCTTACGAGAATGCCATATATGCATTCAATGCCAAATATATCCAATACAAAAATGTACAAAATTTCCATGTAGGCATACAACAAAGGGCTCTGTGCATTCAAAATTCATTTCTCTCCATGCTCTGGTTCAAATACAATTTTGTTTCCCTTTGTTGGGCGATCTAATGGCGATAAGTCTGTCACCCATTTCTGCTGTGCTCGAGGAGTGCTCCTGCTGCTCCTCCTAGTGTTTAGCTTCTGGTGAAGTTTCAATTGTTACAATAAGAAGTAAAGACATTAATATATAGAAATTACATTATAAAAATTAATATATTTAACAAAATAATCACTTATGGCCATCTCACGATTACTCTCCTTGATGGAAATATTTGCACGTTGATGCTTAGGCATGCTCAAGCCCTGTATAAACCATCCAAATAGGAATTAAACTATGAATCAATAATGGTTTGATTTTTCACTAGAACTAGTTCATCTATAACAATGAATGTAAATTGAAATTTAGTAATTTTCCTCATACCTCCCTATTCGAGCCATCAGAGTTGTATAGCGGAGGAAACCTGTATATCCATTGCCCTCGTAATGTTTGGCGGTGTTTCTATCACCAACATCTGAAAATAAAACAACAAATTATTCAATCACAAAAAAGTTACAATAGCGATCCATATGATGACTTATAATGTATGAGATTTAATGAACAAAATTTTAAGTACAAGTATTAAGCAGAGATATATTTCTGATTATTAGTTATCAATTTGAAGTAATGCTTTGATTTTGAATGATGATCTATATAATGCAGCGTAAAGGTCAACAATATGAATATAAACTACTGGAAATCTATTAAACTTAGAATTCATTGCCAAGTTCTCTTTAAATTCTATATTACCGCCATTGACGTTTGATCAAATCTAATGGCACTTTCGGAGGTGTTTCCTTGAAACCTCCTTCGTTACCACTCAACATCAAAATAACATATTAAAATACCATTAAGTAAAACAATGCTATTAACACACGTAATAAATTTATATTGTTTACTTTCTTTACATATACCATAGATGGAATTATCTTACCCAAAAAATAAGTGGAATTGGATGGTAGTTGTATCCGTTCTCTACTGCTAGTGACCACACACCAATTTTATTAAAATAATAAAACTAAATTAGTTAATCTTGCATTTCACAATCGAAATTTAATAAATTAAATTCAATGAACATGCTGAATTTTACTTGAGTGTCAATGCCATATGCATCATGCAAAATGTCAGTCGTCCTCTCCATCCCCGTAGATGCATACAGATCAAGCTGCGTAGTAGCATATGGATCTTGCGTAGCACCCTCTTGAGTGTGGTAGGGTCATATGAACAAGTCACCCCGCAAGATTGACACACATGGGTTTGAAGGCCACCACCTGAAGACTCCCCTAGATGGCGTTATACAATAGGGCTAGTGTGATAGATGACACTCTGGGTCAAAGTTGTGATTGCCTGCAATGTCTCTATGTCAGCATTCTCCTTCGCAACGACAGGCATCACAATCTGCTCACGAGGCGGCCTAGTGAGAGGTCATCTCCCTTGCCACGTAGGATCTGGCTGTGCACCAGGCCTATCCTGAGCTGACCCCCACCTCTCCCTTGGAACTCCCTCATATCAAAATAATTTGGGATTTGGTTCAATACAAACTCACTGTATAGTTTCTAAGAAAATATTGGGGGACTTCACAATTATTGCATGGTGGGTAATCAAAGACCATATACCATCTTTCATAAAAATGGTTCTTAATCTCTTGGTGGTGGCACCAATGAATAGGAAACCTCTTTGCATTGAGGGTAAGATTTTGATTTGTTTTAGGGTCAGTGAATAGAGAGCACAAATCACCTTTAGTAATTTTTAAATCTTTTACTTGTTTATATGATAATTTGTCTGCATAATATGCCCTAGTTGTCTGCCTCCTATCTTGCCATCCATATATTTGTTGGGTGATTGCATCTACATTTTTTAACATGTCTTTCAATGAATTTGCTGGAAGCATTCTTTCTGTGGTTGAAGCATTTGGATCACTCAACCTACTGATAAGATCCTCAAGTTGTTTTCTATTGTTCTCAATTTCACTCCTCAAATTTTCTTGAGTGCTAGGAGGGAATTGAGAGAATGGTGGGGGAGGTTGATTTTGTTGAGGATTTACCTCCTCTTCTTGTTGAGAATTTGCAAGATTTCCTATAGATTTTAAAAAAAACAATCAAATCTAACCTAAAACAAACAAAATCAATTTCAAACTAACAAATTCAAAACAAATAGTAAACAATACTTACCTCCTGCATCTCTTCATCGTCGTGGTGCCATATTTGCAGACAAAATCCAACTGTTCTTGATGAAATTTGTAGAAGTCCTTCCTCCTAGAACGCGAGCGCGAAAATGAGGGTTTTTGGCCACGGGCAGAGCTGAGAAACAGTGAAAAGCAAATGATACACATTTCACTCTTTTTTTTCTTTTAAAAGCACATAACACGCTCGCGTTATAACGTGCTCACGTTATGTGTTTCCCCATTCTTTTCCCATTTGGCCACAAAAGTATGGCCAACTTCATGCACCTGCCCTAGTATTACTTGTTGTTTAGTAATTAGTTAGAAATTCAACACCAATTGTTCCTGCAGTGACTAGAATTCCATTACGTAACTGTTCCTATAGCCAAAGCAAATAGAGTAGTGCCCTGTTTGTTGCTTAGATTTTCATTTCTATTATGCATTTTAGTTTGATGTAGTTGTTGATTGATGATTGACATTTATGGTATTCCCTTCTAAGCAATTTACTTTCAGCATTGTGTTTTCGTTAGTTGTAGAATGAAAATGGCTACTTTGGGTTCCTAGTGCACATACTGTGCTGACCCATTTCAAGTTCACATCCTTGGGTTGACAAGTTAAATGCACCTTCATGATGATTGAAATGGCTATTCAAGTTAGATTTATAATCTTTGAATCATGGTTGTAAGGGCTTAGTCATTAAATCATTGTAGGAGGCCAACACCCCTTATCGCTTTTATGCCTTTGTGTAAAGGTGCAAGCCAAACTGCCGAATCATGAAGTCTGAAACAATCCTTATCAATCATTTCCAAGCTTAACTCTTTCGGGTGTCAGCCCCTAGGCTTTCACATTACTAAATACTTGACACGCTGATAAGGTATAAGCGGGTATGTGCAGGATCATGATGGGCCAAAAAGTGGCAATATGATGGGTATGTGTAGGGTATGTGGTTGATGACTCTTTTTTTACCCAAAATTGATGAAACGAAAAGGGTTTTTAAAGGAGATTCTCAACTTTCCACAAATATAAATTATGCTTTACTTTGAATTTAGTAAATAATTATTATTCATTTTCTATTTGAATTACAACTAAAGTCTTGATTGATAGGCTGATTGAAACAAATCTATAGCTTTCAAATGGTATCACATTTTTTGAATCTCAAACATTTGTCACATTCTATGCTTTTCATACTATAGGATTAAAAAAAGAAAAATTGAATTTCATGAAGTTTTGACCAAGTTAAGGTGGTCAGACATATGAGTTTTATAATTTTTAAAAGTTGTAATAAAAATTCATAATTAATTATTTACTTAGAAAAAATTACAAAAAAAATGCATCACATCCAAAAATGAGTCCTTTACTTATATATAAAATCTTACAAAAAATATTATCATTTTATTGTGGTTAGGGTGGTTAGACAGACACCTACTTCTTATTTTTTCCTTAAAATTTAAGTACTACTACATTGAAATTTCAAATTTTCACCAAATAGATTTAAAAAATAAAATAAACTTAGTAGTTTAGAAACTACATTCAATTTGCTACAGATTATATTCTTACATATTTTTGAAATAATATAGATAACTTATTCAAATTTTTACGTCAAGTTGCCTAACTCTGATTTTTCTGAATTTTTTTCCACTTAAGGGCCTATTTTTTCCATGATGATCTTGCACATACCCAAGCCTCCAAGTTGACCCACAAACTTCAAAATCATTTCAGGTGTTGGGGTTTGGGTCTCCCTCATCCCTCCTTCATAACTTTATGTTAAAGCATAAGAATTAAGTGTGATCTCTAATGCCTGATCGGTTTAAGCCCTAGCATTGATTTTTGATCCTTGAAACCTTTTTGAGAGCTAACATTTATACTCTCTTCTTATGGTTTACCCCTTTACCTTCCTTCCACTATGACAAGGTGTAAGCCTCATCTTTGACCTGTGATTCCCGAAACCTTTTCAAGGGTCAGGGTTCTCCCATACCTCATTCATCACTTAGTCTTTTAAAAATTCATAAGACTTATGGCTGACCTTCGTTGATATATTTTACCTCTTACTTAATATTATGTCAAGGCATAATCCCTAACACCAAAGTCCAAAGTCCAATTCCCTTTCATACTTTACTCCAACTAACTTCATACTTAACATTGTGTTAAGGTGTAAGCCTAAAGGCCGATCTCTAACACTTGATAGGTAAACTTTATGCCTTAACCCTATTGCCCCAAGATATTTTGGACTTAACTCAACCTTCTTCATTCCTTTGACGTATTTGGTATATGGTATGACTGAAGCCCAAAGTTCGATAACTTTTGAACTCTAACTCAAACTTCTTTATTTTGGTAAGACGTTCAGTATAAGGTATGATCAAAGCCTGAAGTTCAAAGCCCAATTAGACTTAGTTGAAAATGACTAACTCTTTCTCTTTAGAAAATAATACAGGTAAGCTCGAGGTCTGAAGTCTGACTTTTGGAACACTCCAAGACTTGCTATAATGACACCCTAAGGCCAATGAATCCTTCTTCTTGACGGTCCTATGAAGTCCTTTTGGCCTCAAACAACAACTCTTCATCTAATATCACTTAGATCTCCTACTAACCTCAATGAGGTGCCTTTGTTGACCTTAATCAAGTCATTTCCAATAGCCTATCCTCTGACATCATAATATTTTGTTGTGACAACAATGAAAAACATATTATCAATAGATTAATCTAACTATAGCTGGGTTCAGTTATCCTTATTAGATTAACTCTTTATTAGCTTCTCCCAACTATTAGTATGGGAGGATGTTCTAATCTAGGAGTAGATAATAATTCCATGATAAGGCACAACCCAAAATTAGAGAAGACTCTAAGACTCTTCATTTATCCTTATTTACGTACTATCTTAATCTCCCTTATTTAAGCAGTACCATGGGGGTCAAATCTTCACTTGCTATATTTACTAAAACCTCTAAGGCTTCTTTAGTGACTTTAGTCATCATACTTGATATGAGGAACCTCAATTGAATACTATAGGAGACATTCAATATCAACGTGAGTTAAATGATAAGAAAGGAGCTTTATTACTAGGGAACCTTAGAAACACAGTATAGCATGAAAAATTATAGTATCTATCCATGTAGATTTAGTCACATACCTTAAATAGAAGCATTCACATAAGAATTTAACTAATCTTCTCTTAGAATCAAATGACTAAAAGTATATAGTGGCACTCAAACACAACTAGGCCATGTATCATTTAAATGATGCACCCTTAATCCACACAACAACATAGTATATATTTAGAATAAAAGGAAATGATGCTAATATAAAGGGAGGGGCCTTACATCATCCCCCCCTTGTATATAATTCCTCCTAGAAGTCTTCTAGGGCTGGAACTTAATAGCATTATAGTAACACTCAAGAAATGAATTAGCCATGCTAATTATTCTACTTTCATGATGAAGGCAATCAAAACATTAAATTAAGAACATGACTTTTTGTTTCATATTGGCTAAAGAAAGATTTATAAAAAATTCACACAACTCTATACAACAACATAAGTCATAGAATACTAGTCATAGTGATCAACAATTGCTAAAAAAATGAGCGAGAGAGAATCCTACGAAGTGTAGACACATACAACTAATCATAGCAACTATACAAGGTATCAAAATAGACAATAAATATTACACAGTCCATTGACAATAATGAAAAACCGAAAATGATACATAACAAACATCTCTTTCATGCATACGAATACATACATAAGAGACCTCTCTTTCATGCATTTGGCATCCAACATTTAGCCCATATAATCTCAATATATAAAACAATTACAAGGTCAATCACTATCCACGTAGCCATAAATTATTTCCTATGTAACCATTTTTAATTGAATTATAATAGTATATCAACACATAAGCATCTTTTAATATATCTCTAGATATTCACAAGAGTAGTACCCTTGCTGTTAGAAAACATCTTATCACAAATGTTCAACCATATCTCAAGTTATCAGCTTCACATTTTATCCAAATATGTTATTAAGAGAACAATTTATATTATAATTATGGTACTCATACCATATCTCAATCATGGCACTCATACCATGTCTCAAGGAATATTAACTTGCCTCATTTGTTACTCTCACACATAGCTCACAGGTATGCCACATCACATTTACTTGTAATTTCACATGTACACAAAATATCAGCAAGGATTATCTTCCCAATTGGGTGCACTTGTCCTCACACAAAGGATGCTCCTCCCAATGGGTGTGCTTTTCCTCATACAAAGGATGCTCTTCCCAATGGGTGTGCTTGTCATCATACAGTCACATAATTTACAACATAAGGATCACATAATGGGATTTACAAGGATGGATATTCATGGATACCATAGCAAATTAGGAAACATAGTATTGATGCCCTTCTCTAATGACTCTTCAATACATATAAGAACAATGATAGAACTAGGGGAAGAATGGATCAATGATCATCCCATACCAGTCCCATTTGCAACCCCTTTCAAAATAATTCCCTAGCGCATCTACTCCCCTATATGACCTTCCAGGGAACCCCTGAGATATGGCAATATACAGATGTCACATTACACCACACATGCTAGCAATTTTGTAAATACAAAGAGAGTCTCAAACTGAGTAGCATAAGATCATAAACCAATTTTTTAATAAAGATCCCAAAGAGGAAACTATAAATTCAAGAGAGAAACAAAATAAAGATCAATTGTAGCTACATTGCAACATCCCAATCTTAATTAAAAAAAAATTAAACAAGTCCTTGAGGAAAATAGGACTATAACAACCTTCAAATGGCTAAATAGCCTAATAAAATACTATAAAATTCTGCATTAGTGATGCATAATAAAATAAAACATCAATTATATAAAATTTGCTCTTTACAAGCACCATGTGACTTGATGAGCCACCTAAAAGGAGGGGAATGGTGGTTCTCTAACCACATAAGTATAATAGCATGCAATAACTGGTGGTCCTTGACCACATAAATATGAATAATTGGTGGTCCCTGACCACATAAATATGAATCACTGGTGGCCCCTGACCACATGAATCTGAATAAATGATGGTCCCTGACCACATAAATATGAATCACTGGTGGTCCTTAACCAAATGAATATGAATAGTTGGTGGTCCCTGACCACATTAATATGAATCATGGGTAGTCCATGTAATTCCATCATTTACCCATGGGTTATAAAAGTCAGGGATTAGATTTGCACTATGAACCAACAAGTGTGTCTCTCATATGTGGGGGAGTAGGCCACAGTCAACATCCATTGTAGAATTATAACAACTTCACATAGATCCTTTATCATGATTAGGGATAACACCCTAAGCTCGTAATTTCTCGATGGATGAACATGTGCCTCTCAACCCCTTGTTTACACTAGTTGGCATCTCACTCCCATAAGGGGGGAACCATACACTAGGGGTACACATTTAACATACAAATAAGACTAACACAAAGGAATACATCACATTTCGTTGAATAAATACACATCCACACATTTCATACTTACTCCATTTCACAACAAATCAACTACACAAGATAATCAAGAAGGGTACACATAAGTGATTATACTAGACGTTCACCACCCTTATCCCAAGTCAGATACCCTATATCTTGTACTTGGGAACAACACATATAATTGTTTCCACATGTCAAATCACATTAACTATCAAGAATCTTATCATTCCATTTCATATGAGTCAAAGATGCACAACATACACTTACTTTTACAACTTGGTCAATCCACAAAAATTACCACAATACACAACATAAGCACCATTATACACCGAGAATACAAAATAACTTCTCTTTTCTTTTCTTTTTCTATTTTTCATCTTTAAAGCAACAAACCATTTTCTTGTACATAATTAAATCACAAAATATTCTATTATACAGGATGACATATGCATTCATGATAAAACATCTTCTTAAACAAGGCTACCCAACACTCAACATACTTGATACAAAAAACATAGTCAAGTTTATTAGTACCACAAACAAAACATTCTTTTCATTCAAAATTCACTTAATCACACACTTAAAATTTGCATCTCAAATGAGTTAACAGTTATATGGCTTTTTATGACTAATAATGCAATTGGGGACCTTAAGTCTCACCAAAGTAATGTTGTTATGATGCACATGCCATGTGATGAAAGAACAACTTAAATCAGAATTTCATAGTGTAAGGTTTACTATTACATTCATTCCCTCTCCACCTTCATTATTTATTTACTTGCTTATTGTATTCACTATTCTGTTTTATCTCAAAATTAGCTAATTCCATGCACAAGATCACACATACATCCTAAGGTAGGAATTGCAGTTTTGGAACTGTGACCTTTTTCCCAACATACATATTTCCTCCATATCTACAAGATAGCTTTATATAAAGAATGTATTTGATTGATTTAAAAGCAACATGCACTTTTAGGGAGTACTTCATTTATCCACCCACAATTAAGGAATTGTATTTTCAAAACACCCCAAGGTATATAGATTTAGAAATATGAATTATAGTGTTTTATACTAAGTTATTCACTTGCATTATGAAGTTAAATGATATTTACTTAAGTAAGGTTGTATTGTCTCCATAACAGTCATGTCTTAAGAATAATCTTTAATCTCCATAAGGTTTAAGGTTATAGGATAGCACGAGGGTGGATTTTATACTAATAATATACATAGTTTTCTAGCCATTCACTTTGTTTTCATCTCTATTTTCATTCCAAATTGGCTCAGTCTTCACAACAATATTTCACCATAACATGCTAATCAACATGAACGAAAAATACAATTGACACATTTAATTTGCCTAAACTTTTTCATCTTAAACACTTACAAGTACTACGGGAGGGTACATAGGTGCATTTATATTTAAAACTTGGCAAGTCAAAATCTATTAAATAGGATATTTAAAATTCTTCATAATCAGATGCATCAT
Organism: Sequoia sempervirens; assembly: GCA_007258455.2. Classification (NCBI taxonomy): domain Eukaryota; kingdom Viridiplantae; phylum Streptophyta; class Pinopsida; order Cupressales; family Cupressaceae; genus Sequoia; species Sequoia sempervirens. Next base: position 44,391 of record VDFB02102717.1, on the reverse strand, counting down.
TCACATGAGGTTACATAATGCTCAATCAATTTAACAACATAGTTATTCCCTTTTAAATTAACAATTTCACAACCAAAATTATCAAAGAATAAAGAAAGGAAAGATAGCATAATGCCATTCTATCCATCCCTCATAACGAGGAAATAAGCACCCAAGGTAAATTCACACAAGCACAACACAAGGGAATAATTCCTAGTGTTGCAACCGTGCTCTAATACCGAATGTAATGCCCAAAAATTTTGTAATAAAATATAGCTAAGGGAAAAACATAAATTTCAAATTTCAAATTTTGATTACAACACATGACTAACTCACCCAATTTTATTTCCAAAGCACACAATTCTTAAAAAGAATAATTGTGCATTTGATCCAATATAGAATATTATTCAGTTAAGAACTAAATTCCTACAACACATTCATGATCAAAATACACCATCAAGTCACAAGCTATTCCATTACCATATATCAATATTAACTCAAGTAATGAAAGGAGAGTGAACCCTAGGGGCTAGACCTAATTCCTCGAGGAATCTATTGAGAAATGGTGCCTCAAATGTACTGGTGTTTGGGCCTCTACATTGTCAAATAGATAGTTGGATATCACAGGACAAAGTTACTAGTCTTATTGAAATCCCTTTGGTGGAAAATAGTTTCTTAGGTAAGTCACTGGTTTTCAAGTTTTCCTAACTTAAGTTGTGAGGTTCTGAAGCTTCATAACCTCCCAACTTAGCGACTGTGAAGTGAAGGTGGTTCTCTTTTTTGTCAGCATGTCATGAGTTTTGGAAACTTCACAACCTTTGATATGAGGTTCTGAATTTCATTTTTTGAGCAACTTAGTGATTGGGGCCTTCATCGGTGGGATGTGGCTACTTCGGTGGGACTTTAAATTCCATCCCCCTAATAGATCAATGGGCTATGGTGAGTATGTTGGTGACTCTCATTGGTGTAACTTGGCCTCATCGGTGGGACTCTGCCTTGTGTCTCCTTGATGGTCCGATGGAGCAGTGGCTCGTGTGGTTGTAAAGACTCGTCAGTGGGAGATGACATTGTCGGTGGGAGTTTATGAGCTATCACATTGATAGCCTGATACGTAGCATTAGATCCTCATCGGTGGGAAGTTGTGTCTTCGACAAGACACTAAAGCTTTTTCCACTGATGGAATGATGGAGTGGTTCATCGGTAGAAGATGTTGGTATTGGTGGAACCTTTGTGGGTGTCTCTCTAATAGGCCAATGGTGTAGGTGGTGTATGCTACATCGATGAGACTTCCCTGTATTGGTGGGAGATGAATTGGTGCCCCCTTGATATGATGATGGTTGACTCAGTGACTTGCATAGAATATCTCAACGGGACCCAATGGATGTTGAGGTGGAAAATGATGATTGGTTGGAACCTATTGATGGTTGGATCAACAATTAGAATTGGTTAGTTTTCCTGGTCAACCTGGAACCATTGGAAAGAGAAAAAATGGTATAAATCTTTGAACATTTTGCAATTTGGACTGAGAGGTAAATAGAACAAGGTTATCCTATCGGATTCTCTCTAGAATGGAACAAGATGTAAATCTCTTGTAAAGGCCATGAACCTAATATTGTATTATAACTATATTTTGTTGCTGAATAATACAATGATGATCTGGGCCTTTGGAGTGTGGTGATTTTTACCCATAAGGGTTTTCCACACATAAATCTATGTTTTTCTATTGTCTATTTCATCTTTCATGTTTAATGGTTCTACGTGATTGAATTTGTTTAATGGTGTTGTTTGGAACTGATTTAATTAGCATTAAATTTTCTCTAACGGTCAATGTGGGAAATGAACTATGTTTGATTCTACTTTGTGGCATAGTAGTTTGTGTCTTTGAGGAAATCTAATGAAATTAAAATTACCGAAGGAACTGCTATTCTTAGATGTTTATTTTTGAGATGACCAAAATCTCCCAACAAGTGGTATCAGAGCCTTCTTCTGAGATTTTCTTTTGCTTGCATGTGTAGGTTTGTGAGTTTCATTTACTTGCATGTGTGTTGAATGTACTTGCATGGACTTTTATGTGGCTTGCATGTAAGAATTCCTGGTGTTTCTAGTTCTATGGATTCCTTTTGTGAAGATTTCTTAGTCTGGTAAGCTTGAGGAGATCAGAAGGAGTTGATTGATGTTTGATCCTTTGGTGAGTAGAAGTCCTTGCTCTTTTTTGTTTCAAGAGACAACACCCAATATGAAGGATGGGGAAGATGGAGAAACTTGAGTTGGTCATATTGAAATGATGTGGCCTGAAGCTCGTGAGTTGGCAGCGGTATAATCCTGATGCATGGGGTGGAATATTTTGCTTCATGGCTGTGGCTTTTCTAGGTAATGGAAGGCATAATTTTACTAGTACCCCGATTGCATGAAGGCTATGGAGTTGATCATTGGATGATCTAAAAGCTTCTACAATAGCTACTCTCTCTTGGATGCACGTACATGTTGTTGACTGAGGAGTTGGCCTGAAATGGGTCTGGAGTCTCTGACTACCTTTTCTTCTCATGGATGTTTTGTACCTACATGTTTCAGATGCGTGCTTCTAGGTTTGAGAGTTTTCTTTAGGTTTTCTTAAAAATCTATGGTGATGCTCATTCATGACAATCTATTTTCTAGTTTAACCTTTACAGTGTTTTAGAATTTTGAATCATTCAGATGTGAAGTGGATATGGGTATGCATGGGTGTTCTTGAACACATTGGTTTTGCAAGTTTTACACAGTCAAGGAAAGAAAAAACTTGTGGCTATGTGGAACTATTCTTAAAGCTATTTTTCTAGACCTTGGCTTTTGGGGTGTAACTGGATGAGCTATTTGTAGTTTTTCATGCATGATTTATGCATGGTAAGAGAAGGTGTGTTTTCTTCTCTGCATGGGAGTGTTGGTATATGATTAGTCATTCATCATTCTTGTGGTGATGCTTGGTGGTTCCCCTGACTATGGTGCTCATTGTGGACGTGATTGGCAAATCAGATTTGAAATAGATCTGGTGGTTGAGCCAAGTTTTCTACATTGTTATTCTCCTTGAGATATTAGTGTTGTAGTTTATAGTTCAATGATGGGTTTGTGCATTCGATGTTTATGATCTACAAGTTATGTGGTTGGTGGATTATCTACCCATTGGCTATAGTAAGATAACTTGGAAGTGGACTATCTATATCCTCAAGGTTGATTCAGTGTTTGTGTAGACTTGTTAGCTAGCCTTGTCTATGGTCACTTGTGCATTGGCTTGGTTTCTTTGAGATGAGAGGATGGATGGAGTGAGTACCTGAATAGTCAATTATGGGGACCTATAGCATGTGTATCATGATGTCATGGATAGCTTGGATACACTGCTTTGTGTAATATTTTGATAGTGATGGTTATTTCTACTTGGTTTTGGAGATCTTGGTGCTACTTGGTATTGTTGTTAGATGGATATGTTAATGTGTGGACCTGAAGGATTTTCAAATTAGCAGATTTTTGGTCATGATGCTTGAGAGTTTGGGTTTCATGGTTCAATTGGAGCTTTACCTATGACTATGGATTCATCACTAGGTGATGGATGATCTTCTTTAGTGTTGCAAATGTTACTAGGAGGGGCTCTTATATCCTATTGCTACATAAGGGTTCTTTCACATTTGCATGGAAACTATTGGAAGATGTGTAACATCTTGGAACCATGAAGGACACTTGGAGTCTTTGACTGAGGTGTTGGTGGTTCTTGACAGGTGATGTTGGTTTATAGTTGTTTCATGTCATGTTATACTCTTGCTTGTGCATTAGAATTTTAGCATGATGAATTGCTCTTGAGACCATGGTAAGCTCACCTAGAGCATGGTATCTCCTAAGGGGGATAGTAATATCATTATGTCATGATAATTTTCTGATTTAGATGATTGGAGCTTTGGCAATGGTGTAGTGATTCTCTATGTTTTAGATGTATTGGTTATATGCTTGAGAGCTTCATGATAGTGCAGTGATGCATTTGGAGTTTAGTATGAAATGATTTTTTTTAGATGCTCATGGATACATGGAAAATAAGGTGAGGTTGTATTTCTCTTGATATGAGAGAAGTGTTGTTGATGGTTACTCTTGATGGAGATTTCAACAGAAAGTCTAAGGAGCCTACACCTTGGTTGGACATGAGTTCAACATAGACCAATGAGGAGATTTCTCTTGGAGGATTCATTATGGCTTGCATATCTTGGAGGAGCATTCTCGTTCCCCACTCTTGGTCTACTCAGTATTTTATCACTTGAGAGGTATTGCCCATTGTTTCTCTTAGGTGTTTTATGCTTTCTTTCATGGATATGGATATTGAACTGCTATTAGATGTTTTTGAAGGAATCATTGTGAGAGATGAATAGCATGGTTATCTGCTTATGCATTTTGATTACATTTAGTGATGTTTAGTCGCATATTTCCTAAAATGGGAAATGCAGTAGTTTGATCTTCTTGGAGAAGCTTACATCCATATAATTGCATTATATATATGTTTTGTTTAATCTTGGAGATTGAATAGTTGGGTGTTGTTAAGGAGATCATACTTTTCATAGTTGGAATTTAGAGGTGTATGTAGGAGGATTTTCTATAGGTACATGATGTGCAAAGGTGCTCTCTTTGGTCATGGTTGTTTTCCTAGATGTTTGGTTTCACATTAAATTGGTTTGAGGTTTGGTTAGAGTTGTAGTGATCACTAGCTTGTGGTCATGTGTTTTCACTCATTCTCTTGGGTGATGAAATGGAGGTTCTTAATCTCTTTCTTTTGTTGGGTGTGGAGAACTTGGGAGAGCTATGAAGACTTATGGTGAGAGTTGTTCTTACATGTTATTTTCTTATAGGTTTTACATATCATTATGGATGGTTCCTTGAAACTAAATGTTTACACTCTCTATGTTATGCTATTTGTAGACTCGCTATGCCTTGTTCTTTCAAATTTGGCATTACCTATGCAGTGGGAGTTCTTGGATGTGTTTGGTCTTCTTCGATTGGTTTGTACATGGAGCTTGTATCTGCGATTGACGGGTTGGCTATGTTGCTTGCATGAGTTTACTAATGAGGATACCTTTGAGGTATGAACAGATTGGATGGTTTGGCACTTGTTGTGTGTGCTATTTTCAGTTGTGTGGGTTAATCAATTGGATGGGAGCAGTTAGTTTTCTGGTTGTTGTTCTAGCTAGTGTTCTATCTTGTTTTCTGGAGGATGTTTTTCAAGTTTTGTTCTTGTTTGAGCCTTGAAATTGATATTAATTTTGTATAACTTGTGAGCACAATGGTGTGGCTTCAATGTGTTGAAACCCTTTCTTTTAGTTGGTTCTAATGGTGGTATCTCAGATTAGACTGGTGCATATGTATGCCATGGCTTATTCCTTTTCTTTGGAGGATGGATGGAATTGTAGCCTAAGATGGTAGACATCATAGATGTTGTTGCAGGTGTCCTGGATGATACAGAGGATTCATGCATTGATTGGAAGGAAGTGCATTCTTTGACAAGTGGGAGAATGTTGAGAAATGGTGCCTCAAATGTACTAGTGTTTAGGCCTCTGCATTGTCAAATAGATAGTTGAATATCATAGGACAAAGTTACTAGTCTGATCAAAATCCCTTTGGAAAAAAAATATTTCTTAGTTACGTCACTAGTTTTCAAGTTTTTCTAACTTAAGTCACGAGGTTATGAAGTTTCATAACCTCCAGACTTAGCAGCTATGAAGTGAAGGTGGTTCTCTTTGTTGTCGGCATGTCGTTGGTTTTGAGAACTTCACAACCTCTGACATGAGGCTCTAAATTTTAGTTTTTGAGTGACTTAGCGATTAGGGCCTTCATTGGTGGGATGTGGCTACTTCGGTGGGACTTTAAATTTCATCCCCCCAATAGACCAATGGGTTGTGGTGAGCATGTTGGTGACTCTCATTCGTGTGATTTGGCCTCGTCAGTGGGACTATGGCTTGTGTCTCCTCGATGGTCTGATGGAGTAAAGACTTTTCAGTGGGAGATTACATCATCAGAGAGATTCTATGAGCTATCACATTGACAACCTGATATGTAGCATTGGATCCTCATCGGTGGGAAGTTGTGTCTTCAGCAAGACACTAAAGCTTGTCCCACTGATGGAACAATGGAGTGGTTCATGGGTAGAAGATGTTGGTATCAGTGGAACCTTTGTGGGTGTCCCTCTGATAGGCCGATGGTGTAGGTAGTGTACGGTATGTCGGTAGGACTTCCTTGTATCGATGGGAGACAAATTGGTGTTCCCCCGATATGATGATGACTGACTTGGTGACTTGTGTAGAATGTCTTGGTGGGACCCGATAGATGGTGAGGTGGAAAACGATGATTGGATGGAACCTATTGATGGTTGGATCGACAATTGGTAATCGTTTAGTTTTCCTGGTCAGCCTGAAACTGTTAGAAAGAGAATGAATGGTATAAATCATTGAATGTTTTGCAATGTGGAGTGAGAGGGAAATAGAATAGGGTTATGTTGTCGAATTCTCTCACGAATGGAACAAGATGTAAATCTCATGTAAAGGTTGTGAGCTTGATATTGTATTGTAACTATATTTTGTTATTGAATAATACAATGGCGATTTGGGCCTTTGGAGTGTGCGAATTTTTACCTGAAAGGTTTTTCCCCGCGTAAATCTATGTGTTCCTATTGTTTGTTTCATCTTTCATGTTTAATGGCTATGCATGATTGAATTTGTTTAATGGTGTTGTTTGAATATGGTTTCATTAGCAATAACTTTTCTCTAAGGGTCAATGTGGGAAATGAACTATGTCCGACTTTGCATTGTGGCATAGTAGTTTGTGTCTTTGAGGCAATCTAATGGAATTAAAATTACTGAAAGCACTGTTGTTCTTGGATGTTTCTTTCTGAGATGACCAAAATTTCCCAACAGGCTTGTCTCTGATAGCCTTTCCTATGTATATATTTCATAGAGGAACTGTAGTTCAACAACTTGAGTTCACCCAACTTATATTTGATTGACCAATCACACATAACACCCATGTTTAAATCACCACTAACTCACAATGGTAGTAAATACTAAGAATGAATAACAACAGTGAATCTATAAGGGCTCATTCTACTATAAGTAGTGATTAACAATCCTGATTACAATGCCCCTCAAGGGCCACTTGCTAACATAGATAAACAAGAACTGGTCTAGGATGAAGGTAACCAAAACATATCTTGAATAGATAATTATAATTGAAGATGTTCTTTTAATCCAACCATACAAAGGTCACCATATGATATTTATAAGATTAAGGGGTGAAAGGTTAATGAAACAATTGACATATTGAATCTTTCTCAGTAATTCAACCTTCCTACACATGGTTGACTAAGACAAGGAGTATAACCCTTAGGTTCAAAGACCACTCTACCTTAGTCACCCTCATAATCCTAAAAGATAGAAATGTGCTAAACTCAAGGCTTTATACAATTCACCCTATACCACTAATCCATTAATTATAGAATATAAGAGTGGGTACGCAACCCTTTCTAGGGTCCTCTTACCCCAGATAGTTTCACTATCGACTGCCACCCACTTAGGTGAAGTCGGAGGTCTGAAACCTTGATAATGTTAGATGTAGTTTAAAGGATATTTTATTCATAAAAAAAACACAACATGCTTACACGACAATGTAATGTCAGGAATTAATATATGCTTCACCTCATGGTTGCAATTCTAGTTTAGTGAAAAGTTTGATGACCATCTCTAAGCACAAAATAATTTATAGCAATAAGATAACTCAAAGAATTAAACTTTCTCACCTCTTGACCATATTGGCATCATAAAGCCTCATGAGCTCTAGCCAAACCACCGAGCAAGAAATATTTTAACCCCATGATGATGAAATGGGGTCTTCTATTGTGGCGAGGGGCCTAACTCAATTGGCTAAAGCATCTTGTTGCAAGAAAGAGGTCACGAGGTCTAGTCTCCCCCCAAACCAATGGTACCAAAGGGTGTGTCGTGCTAGCACCATAGATCACATGAATTTTTTTTATCAAGTGCACTATAGTTTATAGGGGGACAGATACCCGACTGATTCCTACAGTCTAAAAAAAGAAAAAAAAATGGGGTCTTCCATTCAAATATTATAAAATTGTATTTCAAGACACGATTAATCTAAATGACTATCAAATAGTGTCATGAGTCTTATACTCAAATTTCTTACTAAACCAAGCATTTCAACACCCATTGTTCCTTCCAATTATCATGAATCAAACATATATATATATATATAAATTACTGTTATTGGAATTTAAGGACCAAGAGGGACATAGAAACCCTTGCTCTACTTATTCAAAGATAACACTAAAATCACTAAACAACGACTTATGAACAAGGGTTTAGCTAGACACTAATAAAATGGTTGACGAAGCAAAAATTCTAAACACAACCCCCAAGCACTCAAGATCCTATCTGGGTATACACAAAAAATCCCATATGTTACTCCCACTAACACCAATACATGAAATACATAGCCAACACCCCCAATATACACAATAGGGTCCAACATGAAAATGCATCTACTCGTACGAAATGCCAGGTGGGTCTATTGAAACTAGCTAAAGATGAAACCACATACCTATGTAAATATTAGCCAAGGCCTGAGTTGATGTCTTGAGCCTTTACTTCAGCTCCACAATTCTTTTTCCTCCATGAGAGTCCCAAAAAATGACTTCCCTCATACCATAAACTTGAAAACATAGTCTCCCTCTCTACCTACCCTACTCGACCACTTGGAGAGAGTCCCATGCCTAGCCACTCCTCTTTTCTTCATTGACCGGCCTCTCCCATTGAGTCATGCACCTTCGACCACAAATCCTCCCCCTAGAATTTTTGGCATAGCATAATCTAGGGTTTAGTTTTCATTAAATTCTCTCCCCCCTTTGCTCAATCTACTCCAGCTTACATAACTGACCTTCACATTGATCGTGGCATAAATTTCCTTTCTTCATTTTCAAGAATGTTTCCTTCAGCTAAAATATCTCTTTTCGTGTCCTAGCTCCTTTTTTCCTAGTCATTGAGATAATGTATCCTTTAAATGCAAGCTATCGATCTTGTAATTCATGCCATGATCTAGTGCATCTCAATTACATGACTATCCTTAAAGTACCATCATACGATTTGACCTAATTTAATTTTGGTCATAGATCTGTATTGATCCACAAAAATGATGTGGATCAGGTGAAGAAATTGATTCTTTCATGTGTCACTATCCTGCATACCCACATTGATCAACCCAAGTCAATGTAAGTATTCATGGAATGGCGATATTAATCCTTCATTTTTCTGACATTATGCTTCTCAACCTTCGGCATTCAAGTCTTGGGTATCCACCTTACCTCATGCTTGAATTGTATTGAATAATTTTATAAGCAAGCCCAAACACCTAACTTTGAAGCTCCTTACACCTATTAGGGTCTAGCCTTTGGCCTTACCCTCTACCTTCTACCTTATGACTGACATGCTTTGAAGGCCTCAAGAAAAAAGACTGAACCATGATGTCTAATCCTCTTTAAACCCATTGTAGTTCAGCCATTAGCCTTACTCTTTACCATTTTCCCTCCAATGCAACATTGCAAGCCAACACACTAATCCTCGAAATATTGAACTGCGAACTCCAAATAGTGCTTTCAGTTGTTAGAGGTCAAGAATTTCTAATCCCTCTTACCTAATTCTTGAAGTGCAAAGAAAATCTTACCAATCAAGCCTGAACACACATGTTTGAAGCTCTTCTCAACTATGGAGGTTCAGCCATTAGTCTTACCCCTTATCAGTTTCATGCCTTTGTGTAAAGGTGAAAGTAAAACTACTAACTCATGAAGTTGGAAACAATCCTTAGTAAGCATTTCCAAACTTAACTCTTTTAGGTGTTGGCCCTCAGGATTTCACCTTACTGAATACTTGACACATTGATAAGGTATAAGCCTCCAAGCTGACCCACATACTCTGAAACCATTTCAGGTGCTGGGGTTTTGGTCCCTCATCCCTCCTTCATAACTTTATGTTAAGACATAAGCCTTAAGGGAAATCTCCTATACCCAATAAACTTAAGCCTTAGAATTGATCTTCGATCCTTGAAACCTTTTCGGGAGATGACATTTATACTCTCTTCTTACGATTTACCCTTTTACCTTCCTTCCAATATGAAAAGGTGCAAGCCTCATCTCTGACCTACAATGCCTAATTTTTTTTCGAGATTTAGGGTTCTCCCATACCTCATTCATCGCTTAGTCTTTTGATAAGTCATAATACTTATGTTTGACCTCTGCTAATAGATTTTACCTCTTAATCTTAAATCAAGGCATACAATCCTTAATTCTGAATTCCAAAGTCTGATGCCCTTTTAGACTTTACTCCAACTAATTTCATTCTTAACATTGTGTTAAGGCTTAAGCCTCAAGACCAATCTCTAACACCCAATAGGTAAGACTTAAGCCTTAATCCTAATGCCCCAAGCCATTTCGTACTTAACTCAATCCTTCTTCATTTTTTTAAGGCATTTGGTATATGGTATGTCCGAAGCCTGAAGTTTGATACCTTTTGAACTCTAACTTGGACTTGTTTATTTTTATAAGGCATTCAGTATAAGGTATGACTGAAACCCGAAGTTCAAAGCTTGATTAGACTTAGTTGAAAAATGACTAACTCTTTTTCTTTAGCAAACAATACAAGTAAGCTCGAGGTCCGAAGTCCAAATTTTGGAACACTCCAAGGCTTGCTATAATGACACCCCAAGGCCAACAAATCCTTCTTCATAATAGCCCTATGAATTCCTTTTGGCCTCAAATAATAGCTCTTCATTTGATATTACTTAGATCTCCTACCGACCTCAATGATGTGCCTTTGTTGACCTCAATTGAAACTCATTTCCAACATCCTCTCCTCTAACATCATAAGATGCCTTTGTGACAACAGTGGCAATCATATTATCAAAAGATTAATCTAACTATAGCTAGGTTTAGTTATCCTTATCAGATTAACTCTTTATTAGTATCAACCAAATATCATTATGGTATGATGTTCTGATCTAGGAGCCTATCATAATTCCATGATAAGGCACAATCCAAAAGTAGAGAAGACTCTAAGTCTCTTCATCTATCCTTATTTATGTACTATCTTAATCTCCCTTAGTTAAGCAGTACCATAGGGGTCAAATCTGCACCTGCTATATTTACTAAAACCTCTAAGGCTCCTTTAGTGACTTTAGTTCTCATATTTGATATGAGGAACTTCAAGTGAATACTATAGGAGACATTCAAAATCAACATGAGTCAAATGATAATAAAGGAGCTTTATTACTAGGGAACCTTAGCAACATAGTATAACATGACAAATTATAGTATGTATCCATGTATATTTAGTCACAAACCTTAATAGAAGCATTCACATAAGAATTTAACTAATCTTCTCTTAGAATCAAATGACTAAAAGTAGAGTGACAATCAAACACAACTGGGTCCTATATCATCTAAATGATGCACCATGGACTAAAAAATTTCAAGGTAATTAATATTTAAATAAAAAACTAAAATTATGAGAACCAATGAAGATAATGAGTTTCTTATATGTGATGATAAAGTGGAAAATATGAATTATGGAAACTAAGGTGATAAAAAAGCTAGCACTTGATATAATTATGATATGATATCATCAAGGTCAAAATAATTTTTTTATTATGCATGATAATTCAAAGAATGAAAAGAATACAAAAATTATATCTAGTTTGTGTCATTTGTTGAGCTCTTCAAGATGTAATATTCCCAAGGAATTATCTAGTTCTATAAATTTCAACAATTGGAGTTACAACATTCAATATTGGAGCTTGAACCATTCATTCAAAATTTTGAATACTAACTTTCTAAGAATAGATTCACTACATATTGATTAAAAATGAGATTTATTAAAAAAATTGCTACAAAATATAAACTTTAAGCTTCATAAAAAAATTCTTTAAAAAATGAGTTTTGGAGATATATGTATGATTTTGGTTGGAATCTTGGGATGACTACTTCTGATTAGTGATACACCACTATACAATAGTAACAAACATGCTAAACTACTATTGATTTAATTCAAAATAGATTTTGTATACACCTAAAATCAGTCAAGATAATTAATTAATTAAATACAAGGTATTTAATTAATAAATCTCTTATTTCGTCTACTTCTAAATAAATTCTAAATTTATTTATGTAGTTCACATTTTCTAATTCTTCTATCTTAAATCATATTCCTCTAATTTTAGTTAAATAAACAAATTCCAATAGTTTGTTTTATTTAATTAATATCTTCTCACTAAAATTGAATAATTCCAAATTTAAATTTAGTCACATGTCTCCAACTTTTCCTCTTGCCACCTCATCCAATGTCTCATGAATTTAAATATCCTTAATATTTAAATTGGAATTTTCCTCAACAAATTCTGAAACAACCTTGGACACTTGGCTCTTCCATTTCATTTATTCTTCTAAACACTTGGCAAAGTGTTCTATTAAAGGGAACCATCTCCATGATTCCTTGTAACTTCTTCATTCTCCACCATTCATCTCTCTAGCTAAAATCCTGACCATTGGTTGCTGCCACATCACAATATGCCTTGGAAATCCTATAAATGCAGCCTCATTTTCCAGCATTTGAGATCCCAACTTTGAGCAATCTTACACTGCAGAAATTACATTAGAGCACTTTGAGCATTTAGATCATTTAGGCATTCAACAATTAGTAATTAGAGGCATGTTAGTTTAGAATCATGGCTTAGATATTAGCTTGCATCTTAGTTATCATAAAAGTTTTCATACAACACTTGCATCATATATTTATCACATCACCATTGTCATTTACATAATATCATATAGTTTATCAATCATCATGTAGGAATATATTTCTTGCACCTTCCAGCATTATGTTCCTCAGGTTGTCATTCTAATGGTCATAGTGTATACACAAATCTGAGAGCCATTATGATTTAATGAATCCCTGAAGATAAGTAACAATGGGATGACTTTAGGGAATTGGTTTTGTTTCAATTCGATTCAATTTTCTATTCAATTTCTCTAATATAATGTCTCATTGTTTGTGTGATTTTGTTATTCATTTACACATTTTACCTCACACATAAATTTGGCGCCCACCATGTGGCCTAGCCCCATTTTTATTGACATTTTCTGGAAATTTGTTTTACAGATCTGGACGTGAACTCTTATGTAGCACATCCGTCATTTATTTTGGTGCATACAAAATAGATTTTAGTGCATCCAATTCTTGTTACGGCACATCTAGAGCATCTTTCAGCGCATCCAGCTCACATTATAGCGCATCCAGGGGGTCTTTTAGTGCATTCAATCTATCTTTTAGTGCATATAGTAGTTTTTCTAGTGCATTCAGTAGTTCTTTTAGTGCATTTGTGTGATCTTTTAGCACAAATGAGTTTTGTTTTACTACATCTGGTACTTTGCAGAATTTCAGAATTTTGAGAATTGAACAATATTTTTTGTTTTACAGGTGCTTTAAAATGTTTTCAAAGACTATTATATCAAACTATTGATGATATTTGCAGGGGCTGGAGTTGTTTTAATGCTTTCTTTTGATTAAATTAGGAATCTAGTTTAATTAATAGGTTAATGAACCCCTTGTCTATTGTGCTTGTAAAGTGATAGGCCTATGCTCTCCCCTTCACTGGGTGAACAAAATGCCAAACTCACTCTTTTATGTTTTGATAGCACCTTTAGAAGGCCCGCCCTAGTGGGAAAAATCACTCACCCTATGGGAACGACCTAAGTGGGAACAACTAAAGCCAATTTTTTTGACCCACTATAATCAAAAGTGAATTCAGGGAAACCCGCAATTCAACAGTAGTGTGCAAGATAACCATCCCCAAAGCCTTTGTTCTAAAGGTTGGGAGGTCTCCTAAAGGACTTTATCTATTGTCGCACTAAACATAAACCCTTACTATGAACCTTAAGTGTAGAAGCTAGTTGAGTCAGTCTCCGAACACTTCTAATATCACACTGTAAGAGGAGGGAAGAATCTTCCCCCAAGGTACTCACCATATAAATATCAAGGATTATTGGCCAAAAGTGGAGGATTCGACTTTGGTTAAGACCCGGGAAAGGAAAAAACATGGGCACCCTCTAGGGGTGACATGGTTGTGTAAGCTGACATAGTTCTAAGATGTGGGTTGTGGTATTTTAAGTGACCCTTGACATTAGAAAAGTGTTTGATCTATTTGCTCTTGTGCTATACCTATGGAAATAAAAGGAATCATACCAAATTCTTGAACATACACTCAATGTTTAGTTCCTAGGCTGGAAACAACTGTTTTACAACTTGCTATTGTGTTTGAAGTCATTTTTCAAGAAATCATCCATTTTAAGAACACTTAATTTCCATAATTCACAAACTGGAAACCAAGAAAAATTCATTGTTTGGAATATTATACCCTAGAAACATTCAAATTTGCTGATTTAAAAGAAAAATAATGAGGTGGACTGTCAAAAACACTGAAATTTCCAAATTAGTGCATGCTTTCCCTATTCCGGCACATTTGATCTATCTTGTAGCACATCTAGGGCATTTTCTAGTGCATCTAGGGTACAGTCTAGTGCATGCGAGTCATTTTCCAGTGCATACAGTCTATTTTCCAACGCATCTGGGTTACTTTCTATTGCATCTATTCCATTTTTTGGCACATTTTCACATCCATTTAGCACATTTACCTAGTAGTCCAATAGAGAACTAGGTTGAAATCACATCGAAGGGCAGTCTAGCACATCACTGACTTTATTTAGTGCATTTAACTCATTTTTTGGTGCATCTGAGTCATTTTCTAGCACATTAAGTCCATCTTCCAGTGCATTCAACACATTCTCTAGTGCATTGAGTACATCTTTTAGCACATTAAGTCCATTTTCTAGCACATCTAGGGGACATTCTAGTGAATTGGGTCTTTGTTCTAGCACATATGTGTCATCTTTTAGTGCATCCATACCCTGTTTTAGCGGATGACAGTAAATTCAAAACCAAAGAGTTAAATTCACCATTTGCTCGACTGTTTGAACCAGAATTAAGGATCTTTCCCATAACAGAATCATTCCTTAGTCACCACAGTTTCTTAAACTTGTTGAAACTAGTCTTTGCAAGTGAAATTCTTCAAACTAAACCAAGATCTAACATCTTAAAGTGCCTAATCATCAAGCACACCTTTGATTATTAACCTGAGTTTCATCATCAGGATTTTTCATCCTTCATCACGAAACAACGCTATATAATCAGATTTTAACTTAGTCTCATCAATAGAATTTGTCATTCTATTTGACTTAGTTATTATCCTTAGAACTCTCAAACAAAAATAAAATTTTAGAAAAATTATAACACTTGTATGCCTATTCAAACAAGATCACAAAAGTAGAAACTCAAAGAAAAAGAAACAGAAACTCAAAGCACCATGGCTGAAGGTGAAGAAAATCCATTCCATAGATTCCACCAACCTGATAATGATGAAATTAATAAGGATGGCACTCAAACAACTCAACAAGATCCAAAATTCCACAAATTCATGGAAAATAATTTTGAAAAAGATAGGGAAAAATACTTTTTAATGTTGGCTAATCAAGGTATCAAACTTCCACATGACTTTGATGTTAATCAATTGAAAGGAGCTCCTAAAAGAACTAAAACTGATCCACCAAACATAGATCCAATGACTGCAATCAAATGAAAAATCTCCAACAACAAATTCAAGACATATAAAGAGGAACTACAAAAATATATCTTCTACAAGATATCTGCCTATATCCTTTTGTTCAAATTGTTAATATAATTCCTTTTCCCAAACATTGTGAATTCCCTAAGTATGATAAATATAATGGTAAAATAGATCCTATAGATCATGTAAGGGAATTTCAAACCATGAGCCTTGAATTTGCACAGGAAGAGACTTACTTGATGAGATTGTTCCCACGAAGCCTAGGGGGCCAATGTGATGATTCTAGTTTATGGTCTCATTTTTGGGTAGAATTTGTGATTTAGTTTCTGAAGTTATCATGGGCTTTGACGTTAAGTGTTGATACTTTTATGATATTTTCTCAAACTATAGACATTGGGCTTATATTTATTTCTACAAACCTTTAATGATAATGGCATGTTATATGGACTGTCTATATTAATTTTCCATGTGGTTAATGAATGTTCCTTAAGGTGGTTACAAATATGCAATTATTGTGCATACTAACATTGCCATGCAAATTTAATTTGAGGATGCTAAATTGAGAAAGACATTGCCAGCTGGGCATGCGCCATAACATCTAGCAAGGTTATCATTCAAAGGTCAAAGGAGGTTGACGACAAGAGATTCCTTATGCAAACTAAATGTAACCTCCTTTTAATGGTCATTATTGATGCTGAGCAAATGTGCACGTTACTGCATCAGTAAATTTGTGATTGGACATGCACGTCTGACTGGATTACATGCATGCATAACCGCCACCCCACTTTCTCTGTTTTCCCTAAATGGCATCCTCCCAGTTCGTTGAGTTGACTGCCTTGTTTAGTTGATAGTATAAATAAGGATTGGATGCTCCTTTTCTAAAGGTTGCGTGATTTGATATTGTACTTGCATTCTTGAGTTTTTAGTAATCTAGATATATTACTCTTTTGTGCTCATGATTTACAGTGAATAAAATAAAGTTCTAATTTCAAGCATCTATTTTTTCATTAGTTTTAGAGGATACTTATCCAAGGGGGGCCACTTGATTAGTAATCCATCTTTTAGTTTAGTATTAGTTTAGTATTGCTTGTTGTTTCATAATTAGTTAAAAATCTGGCACCAACTATTCTTGTAGCCATTAGAATTCCATTCAGTGACTGTTCTTGCAGCCAAAGCAGACAGAGTAGTGCCCTATTTGTTTGCTAATATTTTCATTTATGTCATACATTGCAGCTTGGTGTAATTGTTGATTGATGGTTAGCATTCATGTTATCCTTTTCTAAGCAATTTACTTTCAACATTGTGTCTTTCTTAGTTGTAGAATGAAAATGGCTACTTTGGGTCCCTATTGCACATACTGTGCTGACTCATTTCAAGTTCACATCCCTGGGTTGAAAAGTTAAATGCACCTTCATGATGATTGAAATAGCTATTCAAGTTAGATGTCCAATCTTTGAATTGCGACTATAAAGGCCTAATTGTTGAATCATTGTAGGAGGTAGACATTTTTGGCATCGTTGTCGGGGATGGTGTCAAACTAGGGAGTTCTTTGGAGTCATTGATAGTTTTTCTTGTTGTAGTGTTTCTGAAAGTTGTTCTTATTATACCCTCATTTAGGAAGTAATGATCCCCCTTATTCTTTACCAATTCTTTGTGTGAGTTGGATGATAGTGAGTGATATCACATGCATAGAGGAAGGAGAAGGGATTCTTATGGGAGATTCCTTCCTAACAATCCTAACCCATTCCAGCTAGTTGAATATCAGAACCTATCAAGAGAAGAAAAAGAAGAAGATCCACACCCCTTTGTTGATGCATTTCCTGATTTGACTAGCTCTGAAGTCTCCTTTGAAGACCAAAATCAGCTTAAGAACCCCTTTTCTTTGGAACTTCATCAAGCAGGCATGGGTGATGCAAATAGGAACAAACCTAACCAATTGGCTTTTCCTTTCCCATTTCCCATCATAATGAAGTTGACAACATCAAAAACATCCCTGCTTCAGCACTCCCCAAGTTTTATGGACTTGTCACAGAAGATCCTGATACTTTTTTGTTTCAGTTTGACATACTCTGCAAGAGTTATGATTATACCACCGATGCCCATAGGATTAAGCTATTTCCTACCACTTTGAAAGAAGCTACATTAAGATGGTTCATGAGCCTAGGTAGACATACTGTGGAAACTTGGTAAGACATGAGGACAAAATTTCTTGATAAATACAAGGAGTATTGTAGGGGCAGTGACATGAGAGGAGGTGACATTTTCAGGATGCAGCAAAAGGAAAATGAGAGCTTGGAGGATTATATTGCAAGGTTTTTTTTTTCCTACACAAATCTCCACACCATGCACTCAATGAAGACTCACAAAAGTTGCTTTTCCTGAGAGGAATCAATGATAGCTGCATTGATTTCTTGGACCTGATGGGAGGAGGAGATGTCTCCCAAGTTCCTTGGGAAGATATCAAGAAAATATGTCAGAACTACTCTAGGGTATCTTCAAAGAAAGGGTGAGTTTACCAATCTTCCATGGGTAAGTCAACTACTAGTGGAGTTTCAAGAATGGAGATTACTCAATTGCTGCCAGACTTCAAGCAAGACATTATAAACAATCTAGCTACTCAGCTAGATACACTTCAGGCCAAGAAGAAGCAAGAGGAGGCAAAGACAATGTTGGCAGAGTATTGCCCCCATTGTAGACAAAAGAAGGACTACAGATGCAAGATGGTAGCCAATATTGAATGAAACCATATTGCACCTGAGTTCAAGCCAATTCAGATTGAAGAATACCAAGTCTACTATGTTGCACAAAGGATGCCTTGGGCTCCAAGACAAGGTATGCCACCAAATCCACTCTCTTATGCTAGGCCATATTTCAATTCCTATTCATCTAGAAACCAATGGAAGCCCCCATATCCATCTAGCTATGGAGGATATACACCACATCCTTGGAGGAACCCTCCAAATGCTTGGCCCAATCATCAAAACTCTCCACCCTAATGGCAGCAACCTCAGGGGAATTGGCAGCAATTTCAAGGGCATTGGCAGTAAACAAATCAATGGAAGGGAGGAAAACAATGGCCAACCCAAACAACCAGTTACATGCAGCCACCTTCTCAACCCCCAGTAGCCTTCTATAATGCCTCCACCTGCTAATTCAATCTCAAATGTACCTAAACCTACTTAGCTACTAGCTCAGCCCACACCCAATCCAAATAACAAACCACAACAATAGCCTGCATACTCTGTTGATTCAAATCAATTCCCTGCATATGTTGTGAGTGTAAGTGACATCCACTTGTGTTCAGGAACTACTATACCAGCCCCTTCCAAGCCCATTATCACTACGCTTCCTGTGGAAGAGGAGGAGGAACCTTTGAATGATCTCATTCAGCCAAGTGCACCTAAAAATCTTGAACCAATCCAAGTCAAGCCGACTAAACAAAAACCACCATTTCCTTAGAGATTGGAAGTTTCCAAGAAGAAGGAAGAAAAAGAGGACACAACCTTTGATATCTTGGATTAGCTGAAGTATATATGTGTCTAGATCCCTTTATTACAGGCCATAAAGGATGTTCCAATCTATGGCAAGGCAATCAAGGAAGCAAGCCTCAAGAAGCTAGGTACGTAAAAGAAAGACCCAACTACAGTTCATGTGGTGGGACAACTAGCTGACATCGTGCTTGGAAAAGTGACTATCCCCAAGTACAATGACCCAAGTAGTCCTATGGTAGCAGTTGTTATAAATGGGATCCAAATTAAGAATGATCTGATTGATTTAGGGGTAGCAATAAATGTAATGACCAAGGACATCCTGCAAAAACTAAATGTTGCAAGCATGAGATCTACTCCTACTATCCAAAAACTTGTTGATAGTTCTACTGTTAAGCCTAATGGTATAGTGTAGGCTCTTGTGGTAGTTTTAGACTCCTAGGAGTACCCAACAGACTTCATGATTCTTCTTGGAAGGCCATGGTTAGCAATTGCAAATGCATATATTGGATGTCAATCAGGTGACATGACCATTTTAGATGGGAAGAGCACTAAATTTTTTTTCCTTTATCCTCCTACTTAGCCATCTTATGATGAGGATAATCCTGTATGGCCACATGTTGGTGAAGAGGCCAAGGAAGTTAATTATGTGGCGCAACTTATGATGTTAGGCAGAAGCTCTTTCATGTAGCTTCAAGATGAGGATGAAGTATTGGCTAACATCAGTTAGAACCATTGTGAAGTGGAGGAAGCATAATTTTCTCATTCTACTACTCCAGTCAAGATACTTCTTCCTACTCTTCCTACAACCACTGTTCCTATAGATGGTCTTCCTATAGCCACTCTTCATGTAGCCACTATTCCTATAGACAGATTTCCTACAACAAAAAGTATGTCCCATACATTGATCCCTTATGAACTCAAGGTACCATGCATTAATGAAGCAACTATGATAGAGTCAACTACACAAGTACAGGTATCAGAAGGAAAGTATCTAAATGTTAACAGTAAACTAAGTGAGGAACAAAAATTATTATTGGAAAACTTATTAAGGACCCATCAACATGCATTTGTGTGGGATTATCATGATATGAAGGGATTGTACCCTAAACTTTGTACACACAAAATTTACATCAGAGATTATTGCACCCCAGTGAGGCAGCCACAAAGAAAAATTAACCCTGCACTAAGAGAAATTGTAAAAGGGGAACTGTAGAAATTGCTAGATGTAGGATTTATCTACCACATTTTAGATAGCCAGTGGGTGTCTCCATTAGTAATTTTTCCCAAGAAAGAAGCGAAATGGTGAGTTTGTGTTGATTATAGGGAACTTAATGCTGCCACCAAGAAGGACCATTTTCCCTTACCTTTCATCAATCAAGTTTTGGACACACTTGCAGGAAAGCAATAATTTTCTTTTCTAGATGGATTCAGTGGCTACAACCAGATCCAAATTGCACTAGAGGACCAGGAGAAGACCACATTTATCTATCCATGGGGAACATATTCCTACTCAGTACTCCCATTTGGCTTATGCAATGCACCTGCAACTTTTCAGAGGGCAGTCATTAGCATATTTTCAGGCATTTCTCATGATTACATGGAAATTTATATGGATGACTTTACCACTTATGGTGCTGATTTTAATCAAGCATTGAAAAATTTCAGGAGAGTCCTATAGAGATGTGAAGACCAAAACTTGTCCTTAAATAGTGAAAAGTGCTTCATGATGATGCAAAAAGGTGTATTTCTTGGCCACTACATCTCCCACAAGGGAATTCAAGTAGATCCTACAAAGATTGAGGTGATCACAAATCTTCCCACACCTGCAAAACAAAAGGATGTTAGGAGTTTCTTGGACCATGCAGGATATTATAGGTGTTTCATCAAGGATTTTAGCAAGTTAATTGTTGGTCTCCTATAATGATTTAATAACTAAGCCCTTATAGCCATGATTCATATATTGGACATCTAACTTGAATAGCTATTTCAATCATCAAGAAGATGCATTTAAATTGTCAACCCAGGGACATGAACTTGAAATGGTTCAACAAAATATGTGCACTAGGAACCCAAAGTAGTCATTTTCATTCTATAGCTAAGGAACACACAATGTTGAAAGTAAATTGCTTAGAAGGGAATACCATAAATTCCAATCATCAATCAATCACTATATCAAACTAAAATGCATAACAAAAATGAAAATCTGAGCAACAAACAAGGCACTACTCTGTTTGCTTTGGCTATAGGAACAGTCACAAAATGGAATTCTAGTTGCTATAGGAACAGACAATGCCATATTTCTAACTAATTTCTAAACAACAAGTAATACTAAACTAGTACTAAACTAAGAGGATAGATTACTCACCAAGTGGGCCCCCTTGGATAAGTATCCTCTAAAACTAATGAGAACTCAGATGCTCGAACTTAGAACTTTATTTGATTCACTGTAAATCATGAGTACAAAAGAGTAATGTATATGTATTACTAAACACTTGAGAGTACAAGTACAATATCAAATCGTGCAACCCCTAAGAAGGAGTATCAGATCTTTATTTATACTATCAACTAAATAAGGCAGTCAACTCCATGACTAGGAGGATGCCATTTAGGGAAAATAGAGAAAGTGGAGTGGTGATAGTTACACTTGCATGGAATTCGGTCAGACATGTAGGTCCAAATGCAGATTTAGCACAACAGTAACACCCACATCTGCTCAACCAATATTAAAGTCCACTACAAGGCAGTTACATTCAGTTTGCATGAGGAATCTTTTTCCATTGACCTCCTTTGACTTTTGAGCGATTCCTTTGTTGGACATTACAGTGCATGCCCAGTTGGTGGTTTCTTCCTCAACTTAGCATCCTCAAATTAAATCTACATGGAAATGTCAGTACACACAATAATTGCATATATATAACCACCCTAAGGAACATTCATTAACCACATTAAAAATCAATATAGATAATCCACATAATATGTCAATGTCATTAAAACTTGTAGAAATAGGATTAAGCCCAATGTCTATGGTTTGAGGGAAACATTATGAAAATATCAACATTTAGCATCAAATTCCATGACAACTTCTAGCAAATAAACTATGGATTCTACCCAAAATTGGACCAAAAACTAGGCTCATCAATAGCAACACCATTGTATATTCTTCTCACTAAAGATGTTGAATTTCAGTGGATTGAAGCTTGTGACAAGGCATTTTCTGACTTAAAGGTAGCTTTGAATCATGCTCTTGTACTCAAAGGACCTAATTGGGAGATTCCTTTCCACATCCATACTAATGCATCAGATTATGCCATAGGAGCAATCTTAGGACAAAAAGAAGGAGCTATTGAAAATGCTATTTATTTTGTTAATAAAAAATTTCAAGGAGCTGAATTCAATTATACAGTGATAGAAAAGTTAATGTTGGTAGTGATTTATGCCCTAAAAAAATTGAGGCATCACATAATAGGTTACCAAATATTTGTGCACACTAATCATGCAGCCATTAGGTATCTCATGAATAAACCTTTCATCATAGGTAGATTGGCAAGATGGTTATTGTTGATGTAGGATTTTGACATAACCATTGTGGATAAACCAGGGAAGGCCAATGTTGTTGCAAATTTTCTTTCAAGGCTGACTACATCAAAAAATCATCAGGCCATAGATGAATCTTTTCCTAATGAGTATATATTCTCTATCATTGTACAAACACCCTCGTATGTCGACATAGCCAACTATCTGGTCACAGGTAGAGTTCCACCTCACTTCTCCCCAAAAGAGAGAAAAGCACTCATTGAAAAATCTTTTCCTTTCTCATGGATTGTTGGATGTTTGTTGTACACTGGACTAGACCATGTCATGAGGAGATGTGTGAGAGAAGATGAGACATATGACATTTTGCATGCATTCCACAATGAACCATGTGGAGGAAATTTTGCAGTCAAGAGAACAACAATGAAGATTTTGAACAAAGGATATTATTGGCCTACACTCCACAAGGATGCAAGATAGTATACAAGAAAATGTGATAGATTCCAAAGAATGGGTAGACCAACCAAATCTAATGAGATGCCACTTTATCCTCAGGTAGTAATCACTCCCTTTGACAAGTGGGGATTGGATTTTGTAGGACCCATTGAACCTCCATCAAATGGTAAGTCTTATATCTTGGTATGCACTAATTATGTAACAAAGTGGGTAGAAGTTAAGGCCATGAAGCATGCAAGAGATAACAAGGTTGCAAAATTTCTTTATGAGGAGATTTTGAAAAGGTATGGAGTTCCATGAGAGATAGTGACTGATCAAGGGGCTCAATTCACATCAACCCTTGTTGTAGCACTGGTCAATGAGTACAACATAAGCCATATAAAATCTACTCCTTATCACCCTTAGGCTAATGACCAAGTTGAGGTGACCAATAGAGAAATTGAATCTATTCTGACCAAGACAGTAGCTATCCACATAAAGGATTAGACAAAGAGATTACCAGAAGCTATTTGGGCCTACAGAACTACCTGGAAGACAACTATAGGCTTCACTCCATTTGAGTTGTTGTATGGAATGACAGCTATGATGTCCATTGAATTTGAACACAAGACTCTTAGGACTGCAGTAGATTTGGGGATGGATATCTCTGAGGTACAAAGAGAAAGAATCTTGCAGCTAAATGCTTTGGATGAGATGAGAAGACCAGCCCTGCATCACACAGAGGTGGTGCAAAATCAAAGAATCAAGTGGCATTAAAAATTCATCAAGGACAAGAAATTCCAACCAAGAGATTGGGCCTTGCTCTATGATTCAAGATATCAGGACAATACAATAAAATTGTAAACAAGGTGGTTAGGACCATATGAGATTTTTGAAGTATTCCCTAATGATGTTGTACAGGTCATTACTATTGACCTAGTCATTTAAGTTGCTTGTCAATGGTCATTTCCTCAAACTGTATCACAAGCCAACTTCCAAGGATGAGTTCTTGTAGCAATTCACTCAGCATGCAACACCTGACCTTCTTGTAGCCAAAGGAAGTGGACCTAGTGTCCCTCCTTTTGGCTAATTAAGGTACGTACTTGTCATAATAAAGACTTCCACTTCTGTGGGAGTCCATTTCTTCACCCATCCACCCATCTGCCCATCCATTTCCACCTTTCTCTCTCTTCCATCACTTCACTTCATTCCACTCCACCTCATCCCACTTCATCTTCATTAATTGCTCAACATATTTCCTAAAAAGGTGAGAAATACTTTCTCCACAATCTTTGCAATGAATCCTCCACACATTCAGGTATGTGCACATTAATTACTATATCTTAATTATCTTTAATTGCATTCATTTAATTGATGTACGATTAGTATGGACGTTCACCATAGCATGCCCATATTCCCTACCTTGTCAAATCATCATTTCACATGTGTGGACACATGCCAAAAATTAGGTTGGGGGGAAGGAAAAAGATGTGAATATTTTGCCCACGTGTCAATCCATGCTGGTCTACATCAGTAAAATTTAAATTGAGCCAATTTGAAATTTGAGTGAAAGGACGACTCGCATGTGTGAGATGACACTAACTACTACTGCCATTTCTCTCCATTATAGATTTCCTTTATTACTCTTTCCTTTCCATTATTGACCCTGTCATATCTCAAGTTGCATTGCAAGCAAAAGGTAAGTTAGAAAAGTAAAATTCAGTCGACATTGGCATTGGAAAGTTAGCAAGTGTTGCAGGAAGGTGAATTTGATTTTCAAATGAAATTGCAAGAAGGAAACCACAGTGTTTTTTTGATTGAAGACAATGGGAGGTGGGTTAATTCAAAATGAACCCACGGTGCATGATGTATTACTATAGGATGCACCTTGCCTAGCCAAATTCAGAAACTGCTGGTGGATTGACTATTTCCTGAAGCTAGATGATTTTGATGAAGACATTGCACTACAGTTCGCCCAGACATTGTCTAAAGGGAAGGCCATGGTAAAAGGGCTAGAGGTTATAGTGACTGAAGAAAGGATTGTAGAAGTTACAGGGTTACCTGCTAGTGGTGAAAATTACCCTGCTTCAAGAGATGTCAGATTAGCTAGGGCTGAATTTACATATCTGAATGACCCTCCATTGAGCATAGATGAATAGGGTGTGAAGATAATGTCTTTGCCCAAGCCATGGAAGCAGATAGTTTTTTATGTCATAAAATACATCACCTATGAAGGTCACTAGTCGAATTTTCACTCCGTGCACTTCAAGCTTTTCAATCATATGAGGCACGGAAGGAGGATGAATGTGTCAAATGTGTTATACAACCTTCTCTCAATCATGTCAGCTGAGACTCAAAAAGGTAGGGAAAATTCTGTTTGCCACCATTTTCTGATTAAATTATTAGTTGAGAAGACTTTGCATGATGTATCTAGAATGATCTGGGAAGAATTCATAAAAATTGATCAAATTAGACCTAAGCACTTGTAACCTAGGGTTTTTCCTCAACCTTGCAGGTCTAGTAGGAGATTGAGCATGGTTGAAGCCACTCTTGGTGCTTCAACCTCTAGCACAGGCCCTAGTGTAAACCCTCTTGCAACAGAAGAAACTATAGAAATTAGCTCTTTTGGGACAAAGCACTTAGACAAAGAAAGTTCTCCCCCAGATTTTGATGATGATGTTCCACTTGGAATTATAATGAAAACTAGGGCACATAAGTGAGGAGTAGAAATGAGAAAAGGAAAATCCAAAAGGAAACCAATAGAAAAAGGGGCACCAAGCTCTAAGAAGAGAAAGGCTAACACTATTCATCCTACAACCAAAGAAAAACATGAGAGCCCCCTAGGAAAGCAAGACCAGTTGGGTAAGCCTTTGGTATGCCTCTATAGGAAAGCCCTAAGTTTAGAGAAGTATCACAAGGGGAAATAGAAGCTCCATCGAGGTAGGAGAATGTCGAGTAGGAAGATATATTTAAGGCAACAACAAATATAACATTGGTTGATCTTTCCAATATTATAGAAAAAGTCAAAAATAAAGAGTATGAGGAAAATCAAGATTTCCTATAGCAAGAGGTCCTACAACAAAATCTAGAATAGGAGCAAGAGTCCCTACAACAACAACCTGAATTGGGAGAGCAATTAGTACCCCTGTAGCTAGAATTGATAGGATAGCCTAAATCCTTGCAGTTAGCATTAGTGCTAGAAAAGATGCTTGTAGAAATACATAACCCCCCTGATTTTTCAATGCATAAGGTTGCCATGTATTTATGGAAAGAGATGCAAATAAGAGAAGAGGAATGGAAGGAGGAAAAACACAAATTGAAGAAGAAAAATAAAAAGAGAGATGAGGAAATTGAAGATAAAGATACAAAAATTGCCACCTTAAAGAAGAAGGTGGATGATATGGCAACCTTGATACCACATATTTTGGAATGTAGGACCCCTCAAAGGGTCTATTCTCTACATTTGAAGGAGAAATATCTCTCTTTTAGACTGGCAAGAATTGTCTCAGGTTTGAACCTTTGTATTGAAACCCCTATGTGAATTTTTCAATGCTTATTGAATTACTTCCCCTGAAATGAAGAATTTGTTGTGTGAGTTTTATTTGCATAATTATTCTGTAACTCAAGACCAGGATTGTAATCCGCTGTTGTATGTTGGGGATGTAAAATTAAGGGAATTTATGTCTTGGGTACAAAATGAGATTAGTTGGGGACAACAACATGGGGTTTATAAGCAATTGGAGTCTAACATTCCTTTGCCCATCAAGGCTGAATCAAGGAATCCAAGGGATATTTTCAAGGAATTGCACATAATGCTTTTGAGACCTAGCTATGGTAATAGGATTATGCCTTGGATAGAAGTAGTTTATAGTGAATATGAGGAAAAGGAAAAAGAAAAAGAGGAAACCATGAAGAGATACCTCTCACAAAGATGGAACAACTAGACTAATGATCTCAAGCAAGTCGAGCATCGTTCCATCTAGAACTATGCAACAACTCTTAAAAGGATTGACAAATATTTTCACATTGGAAGGACAAAGGGGAGATTTTGGCTTCCCTTGACTTTTCAGCCACCCATCCTAATGTGGCTTGTACCAAACTTCAGGTTCTACCAATATGATATTGCTATAGAGAAACATAGATGGAGCAAATTGGGAGGATTCTATTGGGATCTTAATTCACACACAATACACTCTGATGTGGGACAGTTGCTAGTTGTAGATTCCAGAGCAATGACCAAGCAAAAGAACAACCCTTCCCCTGCTGGAGGATGAGGAAGACCTTAGGTTGGGGGGAGTGATGAGTCTAGTTTATGGTCTCATTTTTTGGTAGAATTTTTGATTTAGTTGTTGAAGTTATCATGGAATTTGATGTTAAGTGTTGATACTTTTATGATATTTTCTCAAACTATAGACATTGGGCTTACTTTTATTTCTACAAACCTTTAATGATAATGGCATGTTATATGGACTGTCTATATAAATTTTGCATGTGGTTAATGAATTTTCCTTAAGGTGGTTACAGATATGCAATTATTGTGCATACTAACATTTCCATGCAGATTTAATTTGAGGATGCTAAATTGAGGAAGACACTGCCAACTAGGCATGCGGCATAACGTCCAGCAAGGAAATCGTTCAAAGGTCAAAGGAGGTCGACGACACGAGATTCCTTATGCAAACCAAATGTAACCGCCTTGTAGAGTTCATTATTGATGTTGAACAAATGTGCATGTTAATACAACACTAAATCTATGGTTGGACATGCACGTCTGACCGGATTACATGCATGCATAATCGCCACCCCACTTTCTCTATTTTCCCTAAATGGCATCCTCTCAGTTCATGGAATTGACTGCCTTGTTTAGTTAATAGTATAAATAAGGATTGGGTTCTCCTTTTCTGAAGGTTGTGTGGTTTGATATTGTACTTGCATTCTTGAGTTTTTATTAATCCAGATATATTACTCTTTTGTACTCATAATTTATAGTGAATAAAATAAAGTTATGAGTTTGAGCATCTAAGTTCTCATTAGTTTTAGAGGATACTTATCCAAGGGGGAACACTTGGTGAGTAATCCATCCTTTAGTTTAGTATTAGTTTAGTATTACTTGTTGCTTAGTGATTAGTTAAAAATATGGCACCAACTGTTCCTGCAGCCATTAGAATTCCATTTTGTGATTGTTCCTGCAGCCAAAGTAGACAGAGTAGTGCCCTTTTTGTTTGCTCATATTTTTATTTCTATCATGCATTTCAGCTGAGTGTAATTGTTGATTGATGGTTAGCATTCATGTTATTCATTTCTAAGCAATTTACTTTCACCATTATGTCTTTCTTAGTTGTACAATGAAACTAACTACTTTGGGTCCCTAGTGCACATATTGTGCTAACCCATTTCAAGTTCACATCTTTGGGTTGACAAGTTAAATGCACCTTCATGATGATTGAAATAGTTATTCAGGTTAGATGTCCAATCTTTGAATCATGGCTGTAAAGGCCTAGTTGTTGAATCATTGTAGGAAGTAGACACAATGCATGGAATGGTTATCCAAACTTGCACCAGGTATTAAGACATTTGAAGTGTTGGTCAATAAATTCATCACCCAATACTCCTACAACATCCAACATGAGATCACCATGAAAGACCTTTTCAACACAAAATAGAAAAAGGGTGAATCATTCCTCATATTTTTTACAAATATGGAGAAGGTTGTTTTCCAGATATGCTCATCCCATACCTAAAAAGGAAAATATGGAAATCTTCATTAACAACCTAAATGATGAGATGAGTTATAGAACTGAATTGCAATTTCCACCTACCATTGAAAAAATGATTGAAAATGGAACCAAAATTGAAGAATCCTTGGTCAAGAGAGGAGTCTTGAAAATTTACAATGAAGGAAAAAACTCAGAAAGCTCCTCCAATCATTATAACATCAATGAGAAACCCAAATTTTGGAGAAGAAACAAGAATGTTGGTAACAATAATGGTGCAACTGAAACACAAAATATAAAACTAGTATTTAAATTGACAGTAGCAGCCACCAAGACCAATCCAAACACCAACCAAAACACCAATCAAAATGGAAATTCAAACAATATTGAATCTAAACCACCACCATATCGAATAAACTCAATTTGAAGAAGATTTACACCTTTGGGACAGTCATTGGAATCAACATTAAAGGAACTTCTTGCAACCAAGGTTATAACATTACCAGAGGTATGAGATTGGGAACCAAGAGTTAAACCTTCGTGGTGGAATGATGCACATTATTTTGATTTTCATCAAAATAAGGGCCATAAAACAAATGATTGCATGTAGTTGAAACATTTGGAACAAGATTTGATTGATAGAAAGGAAATATTTGTAGGACCCCAAACAAATGTTGATCATGGTGCATTCAAGAATCCTTTACTAAACTATGAAAATGGGGAATCCTCTTCATCAAACACCAAAGGAAATAACATGAACTATGTCTATGATTCTACCATTCTTCATATCAAGGTAGTTGATAATCAAACCCATGAAAAGCAATAATTTATTACAGTTGATAATCCAATTATTGATATCACAATTGAGAATGAACAAAACATTGTTACAGCTGAAAATCATCTTCATGATATCAACACCAAATCACATCAAATCAATGATATCGTACCAATAAATCTGATCACAAACTTTGTTGCAACTGATAATTAGATTAATGTCATTAAAATCAGAGAAAAATAAGATTGTCAACCATTCAATGCAACCACAAGAGGGTAGGCTAAAGTAATATTCAAAGGAGTTGCATCTAAGACACCTACTACCCCTGCGACTCAATACAACATAGTTGATAATTTTAGAAAATCCCAACTTAAATATCCATATTGGAACTATTGAAAATTTCAACAGCTCACAAAGAAATTCTAGAACAAGCTCTAGTAGCCACCACAGTACCAAATGATCTAGAAGTTTTCCAATTCCAAGAAATGGTGGGACACTTGACCGCACCTCATTGCCTATCATTTTTTGAAAATGATGATGTATCACTCACCCATCCACACAATATTTTCCTCCACATTCATATTTTAATTCACAAGAACCGGGTCAAATGTGTGCTAATAGATGGTGGAGCTCGCTTAAATATATGTACTTTAAAATTTAGATATTTAGATATTTAGAAAATTCAATTGATGCCAGAAGAAAAATTACTATAAATTCCCATGATGATGAAGAGAGATCATCCCAAGGACTAATTATGTTACTAATTCACGTGGGATCGGTTGTAAAAGATATAATCTACCAAGTGTTGGACAAGGATTTGACATACAATATACTCTTGGGATGTCCTTGGATCCATGAGATGAAAGTAGTGTCATCAACATATCATCAATGTTTGAAATTTCCTTTTAATGGACAAGAGATTACCATTTCAGTTGATTCCAATAATCCTCAATATTGCAACAGGCTCAAAATAGTCCAAGATACTTTTGTGCCACATAACAGGGAAGCTCACACTCCTAGTTCATCCAACAATGAAAGACAACTAAATTCCTTGTCAAAGTGGGTTGAGAAAAAGGATCGTTCAAAAGATAATGGTATCAATGAGTCTACTCCACCAAGTAACTAAAGTCAATTAGGAAAAGATCCAGTCAAAAGACAAAGGTGTTAGTGATTCCATGCCCTCAAACAATGATAGACAACTAAATTCCTTATCAAAACATTTTGAAAAGATCCAGTTAAAAGAAAAAGGCATGGGGGAATATTCTATTGAGCAATCATTATGTCTTTCACAACTACTATCTTCCTCTAAATCCCATGGACATCCATCCACATCAAAACAACAATCCCCACAACCAACCATGCTCTTTGATGGTAAGTTCGTAAAAGAAGGCACCCTAGTGGATGAATCTAAAGAAAAGGATGTTTTGAATTGGTTATACAAAGATGAAGAAGCATCATAGGCATCAACTTCCAATGCTTTAACAAAACCATATGGTAAAGGGTTTACAATCCTAGAGAAGATGGGATATGATGGAAAAGGTCCTATTGGAAAAATAAAAGAAGGAATTGTTGAACCAATTCAGCCCATCACAATGAATTCCAAGGACAAAACAAGACTAGGATATAGAGAAGAGTCAAAGGAAGAAACTAAGTAGTAGGTTGTTGAACGAATCCTTCAATTGTGAGATAGTTCTGAAATAGATTCCAATGAGTATGAATGGGACTCGCTCTCTTAAGAATCTTGTCATGACAAATAAATTGATGTGATACAAAGGTATGCACCAACACATATGGAGGGACAAAGCTCAGGGTCAAGACAACTTGAATTTGGATCACAACATATTGATGACTCAGGTGAAGATGATCGGACTTCAAGCGAGATAGATCCGTCAGAAGAGAGTAACATCATAGACCTCGATATTTCTATTGAACACTTTGATGATGTTTCCATCATGAAACTCACCCCTTTTTACCTTAATCAATCTAATGATTCCTTACCATTGGTACACCCCAAATTGATTCATTGGGACCAAACCGAGCTGCTTGATATACCTATCTTCCCAAAAAATGATGCCATTGTAAACTTCCTTTGCTCTGATAATCCTAAAACATGTTCCATCATCGAATCTCATAATGAAACTTCAGACAAGGGCAGTTCCAATTCTCTCAGCTACAAAATGAATATAAAAAAAGAGCGCATCTAATGGTTAAAACCTCTCTGAGGCACCGAAAGATGGGATATTTGACTATCTTTCCAAACACTATCATGAGAGATCTTCAGTACTGGTTGAGCCCACACAATCCATCAACATTGGCACAATTGAAATAGTCAAGACTCTATATCTAGTAGCATCCATGATAGAGTAAGAAAAACCAAGATTCACCAAGTTCTTTGAAGAGAGACAAATCAACTTTGTTTGGTCCTATGCTAACATTCTAAGCATAGATCTAGATCTTATCATGCACCACTTATCCCTACCACCTGGAGTGATGCCAGTGAAGAAAAAATTGAGAAAAATGCATCCACACATCACCCTATTGGTGAAAGCTAAATTGAAGAAATTATTAGATGCAGGACTTTTCTGTCATATTGATTATGCTGAATGGATCTCAAACATTGTACCAGTTTCAAAACTAGATAACAACATCAAGATATGTACGGATTTTAGAGATCTTAACAGGGCTTGTCCAAAAGATTATTTTCCTTTGCCTAACATTGACATCATCGTAGATTTGACAACTAGACATGAAATTTTATCACTCATGGATGGATTTTCAGGTTATAATCAGATAAAAATAGCAGTAGAAAACCAAGAGAAAGCCACTTTCACATGCCCATGGGGTACATTTTTCTGGAACATCATGCCGTTTGGGTTGAAGAATGCTGGAGCCACATATCAATGTGTGATGACCACTATATTTCATGACATGATGCACACCTTTATGGAGGATTATGTAGATGAATTGCTAGCCAAATCTTACACCAGGGAGGGACATTTGGAAATCCTAGATAAAATCTTTACCAGGTTGGAGAAATTTAATGTGAGGTTAAACCCCAAGAAATACATATTTGGCATGACATTAGCTAAACTTTTAAGATATATTGTATCAGCTAAAGGCATTGAGGTGGATCCTACAAAAGTTAAATCCATCACGGAGATTCCTCTTCCAAAAAATATTAGTCAGCTCAAATCTTTACAGGGATGATTCCAATCTATTAGAAGGTTCATCGTACAACTGGAAGATAAAACTCATCCTTTCAATCACTTGCTACACAAGAATGTTTCTTTCAAATGGGATAAAAAATGTGAAACAACTTTTAATCAACTGAAACAGTATTTGATGTCACCACCCTTACTGGTACCTACAACTAAAGGAAAACCATTATTACTCCACATAGCAACAACAATGGTATCTTTGGGCACTCTACTAGCACAGGAAGACTCTACGGGAAAATAAAGGTCTATTTATTACATCGGCAGAACCTTGAATGGCTATGAAATCAACTACACATTTATGTAAAAAGCTTGTTTGGTGATAGTATTTGCTACTCAACAACTAAGACACTACATGTTAACCCACACCATCAAATTTATAGCAAAAATTGATCCGTTGAAGTATCTACTTAGCAAAGCTGTCCTGATAGGAAGATTAGCCAAATGGGTAATGATATTGAGTGAGTTTGACATCTAGTATGTGGACAAGAAAGTAATCAAGGGCCAAGCCATAGTGGATCAACTAGATGAAGCACCATTACAAGATGATCATCCCATGAACATTGAGTTTCTAGATGCAGATGTCCTTGTAGTTTCAACACAACAATGGATGTTATATTTTGATGGATTTTACACGCAACATGGATTAGGTGCAGGAATCCTATTTTTCACTCCTCAAGGACACACCATTCCAGAGTCCTATAGGTTAATGTTTCCTTGCACTAACAACATAGCTGAGTATGAAGCATTGATCATTGGTATCAAGACAGTCGTAGAGTAGAAAATCATGGAGTTACATGTCTATGGTGATTCCCAACTAGTCATAAATTAGGTGAATGATGATTACCAGACAAAAGATGGCAAATTGATGCCATATAAAAGAATGGTCGATGACTTCAAGAAGTACTTTGTGGAAAAAAAAATTTGAGAAAATTCCAAGAGGGGACAACAAAGTTGTTGATGGTATGGCCACGATTGTTTCTCTCCTACAGATACCTGAAAAATGAGCTCATTATGACTTCTTGGTGGAACAACTATTTAACCCTGCTTATGATAACCCCAAATACCAAGTCATATACCATATAGTCGAGACTAAAGCTTCTATCTATGGGATGATTTACACCTATCTAAGAGATAATACCCTACCACCAAATCTATGTCAAAACTAGAAACGTAACTTTATTCGACAAGTAGCTCGACATACCTTGATAGCCGATGTACTTTATCGATGAGGTCTTGATGGTACTCTCCTTCGGTGTCTTGAAAGTAACAAAGCTGAAACCACTTTACGTGAGGTTCATGAAGGTATCTATGGCACTCATTCAAGTGGTTTAACTCTCGTTAAAAAACTCCTACACTTGGGGTATTACTAGTCGAATATGGAGAAGGAGTCTTTTCAATTTGTCAAGAAGTGCCAAAAATGCCAAGTCCATTGAAACCTAATACATGCACCAGCACAAGAGCTACAACTATTTGCATCAACATTTCCTTTTTGTCAATGGGGACTAGATCTTGTAGGTAAAATTCATCCGTCATCATCTAATGGACACAAATTCATCATCATAGCCATAGAATATTTTACAAAGTGGATTGAAGTTGTTCCACTAACCATAATCATAGGGAAACAAACTGCATCCTTCATCCTAAATTACATCATCTATCGATATGGCATTCCTCAATCCATTAACACTGATAATGGTATACCTTTCAAGAATTAGGACATCCAAGAACTTTGTGAAAGGTTTCATATCCAGCATCAATTTTCTACACCATACTACCCTCGGGGAAATGGCCAGGCAGAGGCCTCAAACAAAACCATTTTGAAAATCTTAAAGAAAACCATCAATGATGTTGGACATGATTGGCACGTTCAACTGAACCATGCTTTGTGGGCCTATCGAACTAGCATTCACACCCCAACAAGAGCTACACCCTATGCTCTAGTCTATGGATCAAAGGCCATTTTACCTATTGAGGTTGAGCTACCATCATTCCATGTGTCACTAAAGGGGATCATTTCAGATGAAGATTATTTGATTTCTAGGCTACAAGAGTTAGAATTATTGGATGAACATCATCAACAACGTGTGGATCATTTGAAAGCCTATCAACAAAGGATTTCTAGGAGTTATAATCACTAAGTAAAACCAAGAGCATTTCAGGTTGGTGACTTGGTCTTGAAAGAGAATCCTCGAAATCAATAGGATTGAGAAAAGAAAGGAAATTTTGAACCAAAGTGGCTAGGTCCCTTTGTCATTATATCAGTCTTTGGATCTGGAGCCTATCATCTATCCATGCCTGAAGGGGATCTGTTCGAGGAACCTATCAATAGCTTGTATCTCAAGAAGTTTTATACCTAGTTCATCCAGTGCACATTAAAATTCCTCAAAAAATACAAAAAAATTAGAAAATGTCCTAAAAAAAGGGTTACCTTGATGAAAACCTAGAAAATAGGCATCTTGGTGACAAAAAAAGGAAAAAGTAAAAAAAAAAAAACCAGAAAATAAGAAAAATAGAAAAATTAAAAAGTCAAAAAAATTTAAAAAAATCATAAAATCTGAAAAAGTGCAATAAAAACAAGTAGTGAAAACCTGGCAACAAGCACTATTTGTGATAGCTTAGCTTCTCCATCTATTTGAGCATCTGTCAACCATTCACTTTCACCATCATTCCGCCTATCATTAGAAAACCTCATGTACATATCCTAGCATTGCGGTTGTGTCTCACCCTAGATTGGGGAAAAAATCCTGAACTCACTAGGGGCAATAAACTTGAGCTTAAACCAACAAACAAACAATAGTAAGACAACGTTGCAAACAAAATGATCAGTGCAACTTAACATTGAACATTGATCATGAAACACTACACGTCAACCATCCAAATCAAACAACCAAATTAATCAATCAAAACAAATCTAAATGGATGATGTTCTTTTGAATCGTGGTTTTATCACGTTAGCACGAATTTTCAACTATTGTACTTTGATTTTTGTTATCATTTCTCTAGAGTAACTTGATGATGTCCTAGACTAGAGGAGCTATGATCAAGAATGATATTTTTCTTTGTCTACTGTCTGTGAGTTAATCATTACTACTGTTCAAATTGTTGTGGGGCATGCCCTACAAAGTATCATTGATGACATTCTAAATTTGCATAGGAAAATGATTAACTCTTGTTTGTTGACGCAAGAAATGCTGAAGTAATCTCGATTTAATTATACCTAGATGCTTGTGTTAACTTGCAATATCAAAAATAATGGAAGTAGTACTCAGGTCATCATGGTCTAATTATACCATCAATGTTTGTACTCACTTTCAACATTTTAAAGGATCAATGATGATAAACGCATGACAAATCGGCTGCTACAATGACAACATTTGCATATTTAGATCTACATGGTTAAGTTAGATTGCATCCATGTTAGTTTTACATCTATAGTATAGATTTTCCAAGGCTGGCACAATTTTTAAATGATGTTACCTCTATCATTAATGGATTGAGTACATTTGACATCAACAAAACATACCATTCTCATGTAGTTGCATAATCATTTGCATATCATACATACATTAGAAAAAATTATTACATCATTCATCCATACATGCATTACATCATAATATTTGCATTAGAAAACACAAAAATAAGTGCATTACATCTCACTTGCATAATCAAATTCATCCCATATAGTATAGACGTATCATATATTTGCACCAAGAAAATACAAAAACATAAGGGGCATCACATTTCATTTGCATCCATCTCATAGCATAAAGCATCATGCATAAGAACATATAGAATCACCATTCATATGTCTGCATACCATTATTGCATCCATACGTAATCATCATATAAGCATCATAACATGGAGATTAAATGCATTCATCATAGGTATCCATCATAAACGTATATCAACACATATAGATCGCTAATCATTATTGCATCTCATATAAATCTCAAGATAATCATGTCAAGTGTACAATGATGTCCAAATATTTGGAGAGATATAACATCAAATAAATGGGAGAAACCATAATGTCTCAACTAAATCAGTGTACACATCATCAAATGTCTCAAATACATCATGAGTGATCATAACAAAGGCTATGTGTTGCTGCCCCCCAATGGTGTTGGACTTGTACCTCCTGCTACACCTGATGGCCCCACCCTTGGTCTCTGCAAGGTGGTGGCCATGTAACACCCCTATTGGTAGTCCTAGAATGACTTTGGGAACTAGTAGACTGAGCATAATCAACCCAATGCTCTGGAGGCACTACCTCATGATATTGTCTCTAGTAGTACTCGGCCTCCCTAGCGAAGCGTTGTACCTCTCTAAGGTAATCTATTGTCAATGTACCCTCGACAACTCTCTACAACCTCTCTACCATGCCCTCTGTCTACTCACACTATTGTATTAGGGTATCTCTCTCAACTGTGAGAGTGGAAATCTATGCCTATTCCTACGTCTGTGTCTAGGCCTATGTCTATAGCAAAGCCTATACCGATGCCAGCTGACCCTACAAAGTCCATACCTGGACTTGTAGAGTTGCTATCTGTGTTTACTACTACTACGACGGAAACCAAATTTGAACATGTTGTTGTGTTGTAGCCACCAATGATCACCTCTTTTGAGGCACTTTCAGATCTAACACATGCCTACCACCCCCATCACCACCATCACCACCATCTCCATCTCCACCTCCATCACCATCTCCACCATCTCCATCCTTGTCATCACCATCATCACTTCTCTCTTCCTCCTCCTCATCACCTCCTCCACCCGTCCTTTGTCTCGGTGCCTACTCCTCATCCAATAAAGGTACTAGCTCATACATACTAGAAATCCTTAGGAAAGGATGAAAAAAGAAGAAATGAGTGTACTCCTATGAGATAGCAACCTCTATAATCTCTTGATGGTACTCCCATATGACTGCTTGTAATCCTTGATACTCCTCAACTGTCACACCATATGATAGGTAGGGTCCCCATTTTGGTATATCTTGTTGTCTGCGTGCATACAAAGCCACTCCCTGGGGCATGCCCTATACTCTGCCATACTATTGCAACACTCTCCCAAGAAGGAATCTCTCAATAATGAATTGTATCCTCCCAATGAAATATCTGGCCATGCACACATAGGGAATCTTAGTGTCATCCTCTGACCATTGCTCATAGTCAAGATATGGCCTCCATGTAGTGCTATCAAGATCATCCAACACCCTCCACCAATACTCTAGTTTTCCCAGCTTATGCTAGACAACAGGGCCTATGTATCCGTGAACATATGGCATCCCTACTAGACACTATCTCTTTGTAATGTGATGGATGACAACTATGTGCTCCCATGCCCATATCTATAGCAGTGTAACTCCAACAGATAAACTAGCCCCTTTGAGATAAACAACTTGGTGTAGATAGTGATACAAATGTGCAAGCATGCAAGATCCCCATGCATATTGTGTCCTCTATGTAATCATGCTCTCCAATATTTGGCCCCATCGAACTAAGAGTCCCTTCGACCTGTAGTCAGGACATAGAAAACCTCTTATGAATCCTGCAAGAATGCATGGTAATGGCACATATGCATCAACCATATCCCTCCATGGGATCTCATAACCACAAATATGCTCATCCTCGAAAACTCTCTGAAGTGCATTAGTCCCTCCCTGCTCAGTCGAATCATACACAACCAACTCACCAATGACAGGAATCCTCAAAATACGGTAAACATCCTCCAGTGTCACTGTCATCTCACCAGTGGGTAAGTGGAAGGTGTTGTGGTCGTTGTGCCACCTCTTTGCTAAAGTGGTCAGAAGTCCCTGTTAATCCTATACTGGGGCATGTCAAGCAAAGAAGTCAATCTACATCATCTGATCACATCAAGATCAGTCTACATCAGATGGGGTATCAAATCCCAAGTCCTTAGGAAGTGCTCCCAAATCTGTAGGAATGTTGAAGGCTCCTATCATCATAACATATCACAAATCAGAAAATTAATCAATCAACATCAATCAACCTATCAATCTAATCAGCTCTGATGAGATTTTGATTACATCTCATGAGCATCTATCATTGATCCTCACCTATCATGAGTTCAATCATCATTATCCTATCATTGATCCTCACCTATCATCAGGTCAATTATCATCATCCTATACTTGAATCTCACCTATCATGAGATTAATCATCATCTAATCTATCAACATCATCAAATCAATAGCTGACGCGATCATCAATCATCATAATCAAGGAGTCTAATCTAAAATTCATCAATCTAGTGTTAATGCATTGAAACAATGTTTCAATGTGCTAAAATCATGTATGCGATAGAGAATGCTACCAATGCACCAAAAAAGTGCTTCAATGTGCTATATAACCAAATGTGCCATCAAATTTCACCAATACGCCATTTCCCTCCATCAATGCACTAAATCTACCCATGATTTGAAACATTCACTAAATTCGCTAATCTACCCATGCACTAAAACATTCAATAAATACACTAAATCTATCCACGTATGCGCCAATTAACCAGATGTGCTACACTATTTAATCCATAAGCTAAACTATTTCATCTATGCACTAAAAGTCTAGATGCACCAAAACAGTGACTAGATGCACTACATCAAGTACCCTATGCACTAAAACTCTAAAATCCACATTTCAATCATGAAAAACGGGAGAAAAAATGACATTCAAAATTCACGAGGGGGATTTTTGGTGTACGTACTGGAGGACCAACAAATGTTTCATCTTCCTAAAAATCTAAGAGACACAAATCCAACAATTTATAATTAAAATTTATTAATGATAAAAACCAATGTTGATTTAAATAGAGCTATTAATGAAGAATTTAATAATAATATTTATTTATTTTCCACAAATGATAATTGTGATGTGGGAAAAAGGGACCTAGGGTGTAAATCACACTTTTTCCAACATTACAATGGAAAATGACTAAAATTGATCTCAAAAACCCATTTGGGTACTAACTTCAATGGAAGAGCCAGAATGGTGGATTAGGGTTTCAATCCTTTTGGATTTTTTGTGTGATGATAGGTGATTAATTGGGTGTTAATTGATCTAATTTGATAATGCAAAGATGCACCTAGGTTAACTATAAAAATGCAATGAACTATTATGATTTTTAGAAAGCACGGAATAGAGAAGAAAAATAGTGTTTGAAATAAAAGAGTGTAGACACAGAGGAACCTAGCATATAAATTTAATCCTAAAATGGATAGATAGGGGTGTTGGCACAATAGACTCGGAAGTGCAGATACTCAAATTAGAATACAGTCTCTTGTTGGTCTTTTTCTATAGGTTCTCCTCCTCTGGAATTAGTGTCAAAAATTCATCTATTGCTAATAAAATCCACTTTCCCTATTTTTTACTTGTAGGATTTGAATTCTTGAATGAACAATTAAGTAATCAATCCTCTCCAAATTTGCTTCAAATCAATAACTTGAACACAAGAAAGAGGGGAAAGGGTTCTACTCTATAGGTACATGCTTAAGTCAAACTTTGATTTGGCATTTTTACCTCCACAATGGCTATAATGATGTAAAAGAGATCTTACCCTTGGCCGAGTAGAGGCTAAATGATAAACAAGTGACAAATTCATAATTGTTGTAACTTGCCACTTAGATCTATATTCCTTGTTGGACTAAAGTCATTGTATTCATCACCTTCAAGGAGAATTTTAATCTTGATTTGAATTCCTTCAAGTGTTAGTACTCAAAAAATAAATAGAGATGAAACATAAACAAGCTCACATATGATGCATTTCTAACATAGTGCTTGATTGAAATAATGTTGCTATAATTTTGCAAATCCTACTCTTGACTAATTTTTGGATGCTCAATTGCTCAATTTATTTTACTAGAATTTTAAATGGTGAAAAAAAATTATATTTATACAATTATTTAAGTTTCCACAAATCAATTACCAATAGTCAAAAAATGATTTTGAATTTCTCAATGGTAAAATGTCGACACTAACATATTTGAATTGGGGCCAAAATAGGCTAGACAGGGGAAATAACACCCTAGTCTAGACCTATTTTGGGGCTTTAAGCACCAGTAAATAAATGTTCTCCTTAATCCCAATTCAACTTTTTATTTTCTAAAGATTATTGTCAAACGAGAAAAATAAATACACAATTGGGTCCAAAAATATAACAACCTAGTGTAAAAATGTCAAGGGTGACAATTTACGACACTACAATAATGTGCATAATCAAAATAAAAAATTCAAGTGTTAATTAAATTTTTTTCTTGGTATAACATTTGAATGAAAATTGAGGATCATTTATTAACACCTGATCAATGTGTTGCAAGAATGGAAAAAGGAATGAAGGTGTTGTCATTGATTTCAACTAGTCAACTGGTTATCTACTAGTTGTTGTTGGTTGCATATATTGAGGATATTGAAAAAATTGTATCAAAGAAAGTTTACAGGTATTAAGTTGTTTCTCATGATGATGATCCGGTATTTTCCCTTGTGTTCGTG
The DNA here is from genome assembly GCA_007258455.2 of Sequoia sempervirens. Classification (NCBI taxonomy): domain Eukaryota; kingdom Viridiplantae; phylum Streptophyta; class Pinopsida; order Cupressales; family Cupressaceae; genus Sequoia; species Sequoia sempervirens. The sequence continues at coordinate 3,005 of VDFB02102717.1, read as the reverse complement.
CGGTTTAGATATGTTGGTCATGGTTGTTGAAGGTTGATATATCCAGATGTTTGGCTATTGGTTTGTTGTGAAGTTTGAGTTGTGTTCACCAATTGTGAACTATGTTTTTCTATGTTCTGGTTGAGGTCCGGGAGAAAAGTTGTTGGTACGGATTTCTCTTTGATGAAGTATTTTGACATGCAGTTCTAGAGTTAAGATGTTTCGATTGCATTGGAGATATTTTTTGTTTCCAAAAGTTTCAATCTTAATTGTTTTATGTGTTTTACACTGATTTGGCCGACTTTGTGTTAAGCATTATCTTCAAAGTTGATGAAGCATGTTGGATCTATTTTGGGTCTCATTGAAGCACGTGTTTGGGTCACCCTCACTCTAATTCCACCCTAGGATGTTTTGGCACCAAAATAAATTGAATTTAAAGTTGGATTGCTGACTTTGCATCTTTTTCAAGGTTGGACATAGTATAAATACAAGATGAGCTAGTAATGAAAAACATATAAGAGAAAAGAAGGAAGATAAGTGAAAGAGTAGATGTGACATTGATGCTATTCAGAAAGTGTGTGTGTGGGATGTGTGTGATAGATCAGTGTGAAGCTTAATGTTGAGTTACCAGATGCAATGAGCAGAAGGTGAACTCTATCATTCATTCAAGTGGATCAAGTAACTATGGTGGAATCCTTTATTGCATTGGGATTATAGTTTCTCTATAACAAGTCTTCTTTTTCTTCTTTGTATCTCTGTGGAAATGAGCCCTCTGGGTTGTAGCCCTATTGGAAAGTGAGTCCTTCTTTTAGGTAGTGAGCCTTATCTCCAATAGTGAGCCTTGTTTCAAGTAGTGAGGCTTTCTATAATCGGTTTTGATATTCTCTATAGTGTGAGTTAATCCTCACCTTTGTTTTTCCCTCATTGGGTTTTCCATGTAAATCTAGTTATTTTGTTTATGTGTTGGATTTGAGTTTCAGCATTGGCATTTTATGATTAATCATTTAAGTAGTTTTAAGTATTAGTTCCAGTAATTGAATTGAAGGTTAAAATATGTGACAATTGATTCACCCCCCCTCTCAATTGTCCTATTCAACAATTGATATTAGAGCTTGGTTCCTTGGTGAAGAGCTTAGCCACTTGAGGAAGGTCCAGGATGGCTAGAAAAATGATCTTTGATTATCCTAGGTTTGAAGGAACTAATTATGGTATTTGAAAAGTATTAATGGAAGAATACTTGGAGCATTTTGGATATAATGTTGAGAAAGCTTATAAGAATACTTACACTCCTCTTGTCAGGTTGGGAAGTAGGCAGGGTGAGGTTTCATTGTGCATTCACACAGGAGTTGAAAGGGTTTGGGAGACTGATAGGAACAGGCAGATGGTAGAAGTTAAAGGGAAAAAATGTGAGTACATGCGTTTGATCTTGTACATGTAGGTAGTATTCCAGAAGCATGGAATGTTGGGGTAGGTGTTTGGACAGGTGCCACTTGAATGGCTTGAGTTGAAAGATTCTCAGAACTCTTCCTGATGCTTATAGTGAGAAGGTGAGTGCTATTGAGTAGAAAATAGATTATAAGACTTGTAGTAAGGATCTGTTGTTAGGATTCTTGACATCTTATGAGATGAGGAAGTTGAGTATAAGAAATGGAAGCAAATTAGAGATTGCTTTTAAAGCTACAAAACCTGAAGATCCAGATGAAGAGAAATTTAATGAAATAGAAGCTAACTTTGTAAGAAGAATGAGGAAAGGTTCTGGTAAGTATGAAGGTAATTTTCCCTTTAAGTGCTTTAATTGTGGAGAAATAGGTCTTTATGTTGCAAAGTGTCTAGAAAGAGCTAAAAGGAATAAACAAAGTATGAGAAATAAAAGAAAGGAAAGAAGATTAACATAGCTTACTATGTGAGTGAGAATGCTGGTATTTCAGATGAAGATTTAGAATATGAAGATCTAGATGATAATGAATGCTTGTTCTTGGTGATTAAGGATGAACCTACTTCTACTAATTCAGAAAAATAGGTAAAGGAAATCCCTCCAAAGAAGGAGGAAAATGAAGGTATGGTTATCTCTTCCCTACATGCTAAACAAGAAATTAATTTTTGGGTGGTTGATAGTGGTTTCTCACATGACATGACTGGTGATAAGAGTAAGTTTGTTAAACTTGAGAAATATGATGGAGGCTTGGTTATGTTTGGATATGGTACTGGTGCTAAAATCTATGGGGTAGGTTCAATAAGTTTTTATGGAAAGCATCATACTGATGATGTTTACTATGTTAAGGGTTAAAGGCATAACTTGTTGAGCATTGGTCAGATGTGTACAAAATGATACAATCTTGTGTTTAAGGATGATAAATTTTAGATCCAAAACATTGATTGCTATAGGAAAGAAATATGAAGGGAATATTTATCAACTTAAGGGTGTTGGTGGATGATGCTTTATGACTCAAATAAATGATATTTGGTTATGGAATAGGAGAATGTGTCATATGAATTTTTATAACTTGGCAAGGATTAGTGTTGTTCAGGTCATGAGAGATTTACTGAGAATTATAAAGCCTATTAATGCTATTTGTAGGAATTTTCAGTTTAGGAAGCAAGCAAAAAATCATTACAGATCAAAAGAACAGTCTACTACTGGACTACGGGATTTAATTCATACAAATTTTTGTGGTCCTATGAGAGTGCAAAGTCTACTTGTTGAAAGGTACTTTATGCTTTTAATTGATGATTATTCTAGATATACATGGGTTACATTTCTTAGAGATAAATAAAATTCATTAGATAGATTCAAGGCATTCAAGGCTATGGTTGAAAATGAAGTCAATTTGAAGATAAAATGCTTGAGATCTGACAGAGGTGAAGAATTCACCTCCCATGAGTTCAATATGTTTTGTGAAGTGCATGGAATAAGGAGATAGCTATCTGCTCTAAGAACTCCTCAGCATAATGGAGTGGTTGAAAGGAAAAATAGAACAGTTGAAGAGGTTGCTAGGTCAATGATTACTAAAGACGAATTACCAAAA